>BMAW01031607.1:0-35203 GCA_019974015.1 Nephila pilipes | reverse complement strand
TGCATGTATATGTGGCAAAACCTTAAAGTACTTGTAAGAATGACATTTGAATTCCTTGGTGGCAAATCACTAAACGAATTCTGACTAAAATCTATTTGTTCTTCGTCTCGAGAAATAGGCCATTTTGCATACATTTTTTGAAGATGTGCAACGCAGTGTTGGCCATCAGGGTGGGAGCGAGAGAGTCGTAGTTTCTCCGACCTTGGTTACAGTAGAAGAGCGCAGAAGACTAAGATATTTACCTTGCATTCGATTTTGTAAAAGGGTTTTCTCCCGATCATGGGGAATAAAATGAAGGGATTCTGAGGGTTTTTCATGACGTTTATCAGTCTAATAAGGATTATTTTTGACAGATTTACGATTACGTGATAGTTGATTCAACAGATTTTATGAGCGTGTGATCGTATAAATTAAAGGATAATTTGGAATAGGATCAGAAAATAGGAATGAACTCTTTTCTTTTGAGTTAGAAAATAGGAAAACTTAGGAAATTAAATTATTTTATGTGAAATCCTTGTTCAAGTGCGCGCACACACACACACACATATATATATTTGTGTGTGTGTGTGTAATGATTTTACTCTTCAATTTAATTTAACTTAACATGTAATAATTAATTGTGTGCCTCACATTCTAACCGATAATAAGTCAGAAAAAAATCCGATCTAAATCCAATACCTAAAGATCAATCACCTCTAAACACTTATCATGTCGATTTTATTGGCCCATTGCCATCAACTGATAAAAACTCACTGCACATTTTGACTGTAGTTGATGCTTTTACCAAATTTTACCTGGTTATTCCCAGAAAAAACTGTTTTTGCTAAAGAAGCTATAAAAAATTTAAAGTGCAACAAAATACATTTAGGAACTCAGAACGAATAATAAGTGATCAAGGATATACATTGACATCTCAAACTTTCTGTGACTATTGTGAGGAAGAAGGAATGCAACACCTATAAATAACCACTGTAGTTCCACAAGGTATCAGTCAAGTTGAAAGAATCCACCACTTAATCAAATTTTGACCAAGTTATGACTTGAGGTTGCAACAAAATGTTATCGGTATGTGAACAAGCTGTAAAGAATCCTAAACAGTACTTACCAATGGTAGTAAGTGGACACCATTAGAACTGCTAACTAGTGTATAAGTGAGAAATAAAAAAGACATAAGAAATAACTGACCTGCTATCAGAGGAGCTATAAAAAGGATATCAAAATCAAGTGAAAATCATCCGTCAAGATGAGAAACGAAATATTCTCAAGATTTAGTCTGCGACACAAAAACATATAATAATAGGGGTGGAAAAGTTCACAAAGGATGATTTAGTAGCGGTTCAATGTATACAATTTTGAGTAGGACACTACACCTTAACCTTAAGAGCCAGAGGCTAGGGCTTGGCCATGGTGTTTGGACGTTCGAGGCAATAGCTCCCCCTATTTTCTGTAATACGTAAGCACCATAGTCTCTCTCTCTCTGTATATATATATATATATATATATAAATTTTGCTTTGTAAATAATTTATACATATCATTTTGTATAATTAAATGCATCTTTGAAAAATCCATCTCTTTTTTTAATCTTAACCCCCGCTCAGATAAGTTACAAAACAAGCCATTAACCTCCTTTTCTGTAGTTAGGATTCTACACCCCCATATAACAAAAAAAAAAAAAAAAAACGACGCACCAAGAAGCAGTTGCCCGATTATAATGAAATTTCTTATGCAAAGACATTTGGACCGAACATGCAAATGATTAAAATTTGGTGTTCAATGAATGAATAGCGGGAGCTACACCCGACTCAACAGGTGTATAAAAAAAGCGATTCTCAATCTGATAGTCGAATTTTCTGTTGCATTACGACTTGGGATACTTTTCAAAGACAGAAAAAATGCCTCGCCTCATGATTCGAGCGCATCACGAGCAACTATCAGAGCTTGAATGAGATCGTATCATTGGATTGAAAGAGGCAGATTGGGCAAATAAGAGAATCGCTTGTCATACGGATCGAAGCGATGCGGCGATTAGAAGATGCTAGCAAGGATGGGTGGGCAATGGCAGATTTCAGCGATCATGATGGCAGCGGTCGACTTAGGGCCACAGTAGATCGGGAGGACAGAGTGATTATCAGATCAGCTGTTACAGCACCTGATTCATCATTATCAACCATCAGACGTGTGACATGTACACGAGTGTCCACCCTGGCCATTCACAGATGTCTGATAGAGCGAAATCTAAACTTGTACCGACCGCTCCGCCACCTGTCACTCACGCCTGCTCACTGTCTATACATATTATAGTGGTGCTTGGCTCAATTATGTAGCAATGATGTTGACTGAGGATGTATAGTATTTATCGATGAATCCCGCTTCCAGCTGTGTCCCGACGATCATCGAAGACGTGTCTGGAGATGCCCAGGACAGCGTGCCGATCCTTTTTTTACTATTGCACACCTCACAAATCCTCAACCGGGAGTTATGGTCTGGGGTGGTATTTCCCTTGATAGCCCTTTGATCGTCATTAGAGGCACACTTGCTGCTCTGCGGTACGTCAACGGCATTCTGAGACCTGTTTTGCTACCGTTCCTTTTGCAGTAATCTGGTCTTATTTTTTAACAAGATAATGCCAGACCACATATGGAACGTGTTACTATGAACTGTCTTACAGCTTGTCAAATACTTCCTTGACCAGCCAGATCTCTCTCCAATCAAGCATGTTTGGGTTATGATGGGAAGACGGCTGCATCTACTAAGGAATGGGGATGACCCAGCCAGACAATTGGAGCAAATTTGGCAAGAAATACCGCAGGAGATCATCAGGGAGGTTTATCACTCTCTACCACTTCGTGTGGCAACTTGCATACAGGCTAGAGGTGGGTCAACACCTTATTGAGCTCGTTACTTTGTAATTATGTAACTCAAATAAATCATTCAATGTTTTTGAAATTTTAATCATTTTCTATTCTGTACATAATTTTCCTATCCGCCAATTTTGTCTCCTTCGGACAACTCTTTCTTGGAGCATCGTTTTTTTTGTAATAGTTTGTATATATACATACAAGCAGAGATAGAGAAAGAACGAAATCTTTTGTTCCTCCTGAATGATGTAGCATCCAACTCATTTTTTCCTAAAAGGAATATTGCAAATTGATTGAGCTGGTTGCCACATTACATTGCTAAGTATATTCTTTCACCCAAAATATAATCATAGAAAATATCTTTCATCTGCCTGATAAATAAAATTTATTTCAATTGCTTACATTAGTTTTATAACTGCTTACTAATTTATTTGATTTTTACTGTTTCCCCCTGTGATGAAATGAACTCATTCGCGTAAGAGGAGGAGTCAAGGATCTTCTCGTTGTTATCCAACTGAGAGAGTTTTCATTTGTATGTGGCATTTCATAATTTGCTTTTTTATTGAAAGAACTGAACTTTTAAAATTATATTCCGTTGAAATATTGATTTCAAGTCTATTAAGCTATTTTCCTTTTTACTGCTTCAAGATTTGAAGATGTGAATTAGAGATTTTATTATGAGATTTATCTATCATAACATGCTTCGACATTACTGAATAAAAGAAGATTTCAAGATCTTATGACAGAAGGGTACTAATAAAATAAATACATTCTTATTGGGACCTATACTGACGGTTCCTCAAATAAAAGCCTCTCTTTGGGAGTTGACAGTATTCTCATCATAATTTTAGGTGGAGAAATAATTTTATGGAAAGTTAATACCCGTTGCTTTATTTCGAGCTTTACTAGAGAAGTGATTGCAACGAAAGGTGCTCTCTCTCTCTTTACAAAACGAATGTGGCGTTAATAGTTATGGTAGTGATGATAGACTATTCGCTATTTTGTCTTCCCTAACCATCGGGGGCTTTTTGGTAATTTGAATTGCTTGCAGTTAGAAATCCCTGCCAACGAAATGAAACATGAGTAGGTAAATTAGACAAAGATAAGGGTTGTATATTGAATAAACGATAATGATATGTAAGAGAAATAGAACTGAAAGCAAAGAAAAAGGAGATAGATGTAGATTGAAGTGAATCATTGTAATTAATCGTTTGTATTGAAAGCAGTTGGAAATGACTCCTTATCAGGATAATAGGAGACGAATCTGCTGTAATCGAGAAGAGCTTGAATTGGAACGAGGGATTTGGTAAGTTAAGACTTTATTATTTCAATACAAACTAGGATTAACCGGATTAAGTGAGATTCGAGAGAGATCCATCTTGCGTATTCTTTGATAGATAATAAAGCGTTATCCTACTATCTTTAATTGAAGTTTTGAACTTATCGACTATTTGATTAGACATTAAGAGGGGTGTAAAGTTGAATAATGAAGGAAGGCCGTCTCAACCTGCCAGAGTGATATTGTCTCGGTCACAAAATCTGTTCTACAGGTAATTAAACATGGTGTAACTAACATCATTCGCACCATATAACATCTATTTAAACAACTCAATCATAAAAGAAATTCCTGCGTCCTTCATTGTATTCCTGCATATGTCAACATAGACGGCAATGAATGTGCAGCCAAGGAAGCACGAAATATGAACCAGAATTCTTCAACCATCACACTTGCTGATGCAAACGCCATGGCTAAGTGCTGACGTTTCAGCCAACCTCTAAAAAAGCCCCAAATGACAAACCTGAACTGCTCCAGATCAATAACCTTCCACAACAGCAAGATTTAGAACAAATCCTTACAAGGGCATGAAAATTCACACTTAAAACACAATAACTTATATCAACTGTGTCAATTGCACAGATATTTCATGGACATCAGATAATGTTCATAACTGTTTAAATATTTTTACAAACCGTTTTAAACTTGGCATTAGCCCTTTTCTATATTTATTTATCCCGGCAGGAATTTCTCTACGGCCCTAAGACACATAATCCGGCAGTTTCTGTCCTTCAGGCCTTCGAGACAATCTAAAATATACTCTGCAATATCCATGGGCACGATAACCAAAACTATAACACAGGAAGAATTTTCAAAATTAAATAAACCTTTGATTACGCAATAAAGAGTCCTACATTTTTAATAATCAGAGGTTTCTATTCTCGCGGTATTTGTGCTTTGTTGGATTGATACCGATTATAAACCATATTCCTAAATTTCAAAGTTTTTCCATTTGTTGAAAAAAAATTGTCTATTTAATATTAGTAAGAATATCTGAATTTTGAAGGGTATTTTAAGAATTAATTTCATGAAATTAATTTAACTCGGCATTTTCATATCGATTAGTAAGATTCTGATGTAAATTAAACAACAAAATTCATTTATAATTTACGTTGAAATCTATATTTTTTAAGAATAACAAGAGAAACTAATTGATTGAGTGTTTATTAGAGTTGCACTTAGAAGCAACACGATAGCTATTGACGACTGATCAAGTAATTCTTAACCTTTTCAGTAAAGTGACTGAGCTCTGGCATCTTCCTGTTCAAATTCCACACATCATCAATGGGAGGATAGATTTAACGTGCATCAAACCCGCTACACGGTGGGACTTCAGTAGCATCTTGACTATAAACCAAGGTTCGATGGAAATAATGCCGACTGCGAGTTGAAGATTATGATCACTAGGCTAATAATATCACTAACGAGAACAAAGTATAAAACATTTTAAATACAGAATTGGAAGCATTTTTAAGTGAACGGAAGACTTGTTGTTTTTCATAATTACATGAAGTGCTGTAACATCTACTTTTTCAAAAATTTAGAATCAATTACTTTTGCATTTAATTGAAGTTGTTTGTCCATTTAAAAAAAGTATCAATCCTCAATATATAATATATTCAATATCTTATTCATATGGATTAACTATAAGCATTATTCACTCATATGCTTATGTTTCTTAAGGTAGACTGTTCACACATTCAAATTTCACGTGGCATTTCCTTCCCGACAACGTGGGACCATTTCTTATTTTAACTTTCTTTCGTGTCAGGAATCTTCTAGAAAATTCTACGTGACAAATCTTTGTTTAAAGGAACACATCTGCTGCCAGAAATTTAGTAAACATGTTTTTGAAGTCAACAGGTTGACAAGCATACGTGAGACAAAAGCAAACATGATATGTTGATTCCTGAAATTCCCAGTAAACAGGTTGTTTGATTAGTTGCTGCAGGCTATGTTTTCGTGTGGAATAAATTACCATTTAATCATATAACTCTGTAGCAAATAACATATTCAAAACTAAAAGTTCGCTGAAATGCGTCAAACCGGAGACTTCATGCTTGCTGTCAACCGGAGAATGAATTCAAATGCGAAAGATAAGGAGGGAAAACGTGAGTGAGTGATTGAGGAGTTTTTACTCACTCAGGCACCAACTTTAGCTGTGCTATTTTGTGTCAATATGAGAAAGGGCACGGAGATAGGAAAGGCAACTTATAAGCAAATGTTCATTAAGGTTGTCGTCTAGTAACTAATCCATATCAAATATACAGGCGAAGGGCACAAAGTCTCGTTAGTTTGTGTTATTTGCCCTCCTGCCACCTCTCCGCTGGATATCAAACTACTTTAAAAACGTGGATTTTAATATTCTGTTCACAAGTAATGTAAGTTTTGGTGTAGAAAAAATGTCAACATAAAAATTAAACTTACGCAGCAGATATATATTCCATGATACTGACAGCTTGATTGGAATTTCTTGTTCAGTTATGTTATAATTAAGTCTCCTGTTACGCAATTAATTCGTATCACGTTGTATCGAAACCATGCTATAAGGAACTCGGAATTAATTCAAATCAGGAAATGCGATCAATGGAAACCGCATTATAAGAAACATTGAAACAAGTAAAATCAGATTAATTTATGCCGCGTTGCGTGGAAACCTCTGCCACGTGATATGGAAACCGCGTTTTAAGAAACTCAAAATTAATACAAATTAAATGAATTCGCACCACGTTATATAGAAACTCAGAAATAAATAAAGTGTACATAAATCAGAACTATTTAAGGACTGTATTCTTAAAGTATCAAGTTGTGATTGATTCGGTTAATTTCTAATATTTTTATAATTATTTTTTATTTCTTATTTATCATTATATAAGTTTAATTTTCTTCTTTTCTTTAAAATCCGAATTGTAGATTCCTTCAAATTTCTCGATTTTGCGACAGACGATATTTTTTTCTGCGTCTTTCAAAGGATTAAAAAAGTTGGATATTTTCTACAACAGAAATATATTTTCTCTTTTAGTGTTTTTTGTTTTTATTTATTTAAGTCATATTGCAAACTTATGGATTATTATTTTGTTCATGTAAATATTACGGTAAATAAAAATGTTTACCAGCATGTTCTCAAATGTTGTACAATCCTAATAACGTAAATTAAACAATTCAAAGGAACTTTATTACTCATGCGCCTGAACACATTTAAAGACAATCTTTGAATGAATTAAAAGAGAGTAAAATTCTTAATTGTTTCTCTGATAACTGGAATTGATAAACAACGGAATACACCATAAATGTAAACAACAAAAATTTTACACGTCAGGTAAATGCTGCCAAACATAAATTTTTCAAGCCATTTGAGTTGTTGAGAGGTTCTTGTACGAAAAACGCATAAAAAGGGAGATGTCACCATTTTCACTCCACGTCTCATACGGAAATCGCGTTATAAAAACACCACTTTGTGGAAACTTGATTGTATTTTATTTGTAAATAAACAAAGTGCGCGTTATTTTGTCTGCGCGTGTCCGAGGATTGGGTGCGGCCCGTGCCTACCCTATGAATCTACCACTGCTCCCGTCTTCCAACCATTTTGAAATCGAACATAAAGTTAATGTGTGAAATTTCTCTTATCTACTCATATCTGTACAAATATATTTATTTATATGAAATGTAGAGCATTTGAAAGAGCAAAAATTAATCAAGACTTAAGCAGAATAATATGCTTTATCCAATTTTTTAAAATATTTTTAATCATAATTAAAGGCCTCAAATCTCATGAACGAGTCTTCCAAATGAACATGCGCTATTGATATGATTTCAAAAATTTGCGCTCTGGAATATGATCTCTTCACCTCAATCGAACAAATACACTCGCCATGGTTTGAAGAAAAAAGTAGAAATTCTATTGGATTTTCTGTCGAATGGCTGGTCAACTAATACCGTACCGAATAAATAAAGAAAGTCATTTTGCGGTTATATCATTTGTTGTTTTCAAACGATACATTTCATTGCATTCAAATAAATGCATTTATCCAGATTTCCGGTGGAAAGTAGAAACTGCATAGAATTAACGGTTATGTTCGCGAATTCGAAAAGACTGGAAGACGAAAGCCTTTACGGTTCAATAAAGTTAGGAAATCACTTTGCTATTATATCATTTGACTTATTGAAACCAAATAATATTTAAGGATATTTTTACGGGCCGCAAGAAATTAAAATTTACATTTTTTACCACTTTTATGCATAATACTAGAAATGTAAATGTATAAACAATTTTAATGCCCATTTTACCAAACTATAATTTAGTAAACCCTTTAAAAGATAACTGTTACGAGTCATTCGAGAATCATAACGGATTTTTTTTTTGTTCCGACAGGTTTTCATTTAGAGTGATAAAGCAAAAACAAGTCCTATCTCAAAGAAGATAGAATAATAATTTAGCTACTGGACAGAAAATGGTAAGTTATGTGATCTGCAACTGAGTTATTTGCAAAATTAGATTGCAGCATCAAGGACCCGCCGTGTAGCCGAGGCTGAGGCACGTTAAATTTGTCGGGGCCCAAAGTCCTCCCGTTGGCGTGGAAGTTAGGAGAGGGGGGTGCCAACTTAGGTGTCATCTCGTCACTTGACCGAAGATCAAAATTACGAGGTCCGTCGTCAATAGCCCTCGTGTTGCTTCTAGTGCGACGTTAGTAAAAACTCTAAGAATAGAAGGTGCTTGAGTATAACATCACGTGGTTTGATTTTTATTTCAACTAGAATGGGAAAGAAATAGCATATTACTATTATAAAGGGAGTCTTGAATGTACATTAAACAATTTTCATTGATATTGTTCTAATAGTTAATAATTCGATATAAAAACCAACGTTTTTAAAAACAACGTTTTTATATGGTGGCAAAGTTTATTAGAGAAAATTATTGAAATATTAGTTAAAACTGTTAGTTATTTTTATCTTTAAAATTTACTTAAAAAGAGACATTTGTAAGCGTATTAAAAAATTCATAGTATAAAATCAAAACATGCATTTGAAAGTTTGTAAGTCATTCTATTAAAAAAAGAATGGGAACCAGAATTCAGAAAAAATTATTGTGATAAGACATGGCGCCTAATATTGGAAACTTTCTTTCTTGCGAATGATTACTGACTAAAAGTCAGCAACCCTTACTATCTCGGAGATTGTAAAGGGGAGATAGTATCTCCCCTTTGTGAGTACAAAAGGTTTACGATAACCTCATGCGGTGTGGGGAGTGCCCGGTGCTCCCAGAGGGGGAAAGAAATTTTTCCCTCAATCCTAAAAGCGCCTAGAGGAAAGAATATTTTGACTTATTAAAATTATTGAAATATTAGTTAAAACTTGTCGCAAACGTATAAATATTGCATTGTTAGGCGAGTACGAACGATTCTCAAAATTTCAAAGCTCTAGCTTGATGGGAAGTTGGTTAAATTAACGATCGAAAATTTGATGACACACACACACACACTCTCTCTCACACACACACCAAGTGAAATTCAGAAAAACGTTGTAAAAACTAAACTAAGCAGCATCGCCTTGTAAGTTAAACCTGCCCTGTTGTTGTCGCCCTGTAAGTTCAACCTGCGTAACAGCTATAAAGGGGGGCTGATGACTCTTCTACTTTGAGATTAGTGATAATACCTCTCCTCTGAATTACATCCAGAACCATATTTTAAATTAGAAAATGCAGTTCACTTATGCTCCTTGTCTATTTTTGTAAACGGTAAATGAACTGGAGCTCTGCTTACAAAATGTATAGCTAATAATAAAGGCGAACCGCTCATTATTATAGTTTCTTTAACTCAAAATTAATAAATGTCCCTTAAGAAATTTTCTGCCCTTCTCTTATTTTAGTACTTAAATGAAGCAGTTGACACTTGCATGTCTGTAGAGAAAGGTTAAAAACAAACAGCTAGATCATAGCGCCGTATTCAGTATCTTTAGCAGTTTAATTTAGCGGCAATTAACTTTTTAATATTTATATGAGCTGCAGAAATAAAAAAAAAAATTACCGAATGTCACTTTTTAACTTTCTAGGAATATAATTTACAAGTAGAGCTAAAAATTAATAAAATAAGAGAATTTTGTTGAAATGAAAATAAAAAAGGCAAGTAAAGTTGTATTTACCTTCTTTATTTTATATAGTAAAATTAATAAGCTTGTTTCTTATTCGTTAATTTATCCGTACGCTCTTACTGCTGCTTGTTCGTATTTCGTTTTAAAAAGGTTCTTAATATTTCATTCATTTTTTATTGAATTAATCTCATTCAATACTTGAACATAAGGCATGTTTTTGGAGTAAAGCTATGATTTCCCAAGAAAGTGGAGCCATTATCTGATAGCCACAATATTGCGGTGTATGACGTCATTAAAACGTTATCTATGTAAACCAGGTTATGATTTCCTAAGGAGCATTGAATGCGAGTGGAACCTAAATAAACGGATATGATTTCCTAGGAAAGATTTAACCACGAAGATTAATGTCACCCACCGCCATATTGCGGATGCTAGATAATGGCTCCGCTTTCTTAGGAAATCATAGCTTTAGACCCTGTGATTCCAGTGTTGTATTTCTATACACTGACTGCTTCATCGCTAATGGAATGTTCAATCTTTAACTAAATCGTCAAACGAACAGAAAAACAGGCTATGCAGGAAATAAAATTCCTTATTGGGGTCTCTGAAAATTTAAAATTCAACATCTAAATTATTATGTCTGTGGAAGGTCCCTACCCGCTTTCGAGCTTAAAAATTAATATATAAATTCTTACTTATCTATCCCTGCTTACCAGGATCCAAGTTAGTACCAAACTTCTCAAGTAGATCTTACTAATTGTCTGTTTACAGGATTACTTCACACTAGCATTGAACTATCAATCTCTTTTCTTCAGCGTTTCTGTCAGCGCAAGCGTACTTGAGCCTTCTATTATCTACCCTCTAATGTCTCTCTTATTAAACTCTTAACAGTTTATAAATGATGTATCATCAATTTTATGTCCTACACTTCATAAATTCTATTCTAATTTACATGAGTCACGGTTCATTGATAAGAAGAGTATCATATGAAATAAATAACCAATAGCATCATAAGTAAATCCCTAAGAGTTTGCGGAAGGCAAATTCGCGAGAGAACACCGTTGCAACTCTGGTGAAATTGTATATGAAACAAAATTTAATATCACAACTCAAAGGCAACAGTGCGATTAACCCCGAAATTCCATCACTTCTCCCTTTGAAAGAATTTGATTTTTCCTCCTCAAAACGAGCCTTCGTCTATATTTTTTGTTTAAGGGGACCGGGGAAGCCCTATCTCTTCCATGTTAAATTCACCAATTTTATGTATCTTTTTCTCAGAATTGGAGCAAGATAGGATCATAAAATTTTATGGAAGTTAGAATAACATGTTTTACATACTTTAACTTGCTATTTTTTAACAAATAAAATAAGAAAATTATTATTAATTAGTTTTTCCTAATCACTCTTAAATTATTATTTTTGGCACAATTTCACTGTATAAAATATAATTCCCCCCCCCAAAAAAAGTCTTTAAACTCCCGTGTTCAAGTATGTTAGTTAACATTATATAGATGCCATTTAAAAATGAATTCTCAAGTTTCATAGATATTGAGAAAAAAGAACATGAACTTGAAAAATCCATGTTTTGAAAAAATTGCATTTAAAGATTTCATTGGTACTTTTATTATTGATTAAGTTAAATTTAATAAAATCCTGATTTGTATGAAGTATTTTCACCTCTTTCTATCTCAATAGAATTTGCAATATTCCTTTTTTATTTTTATGGCATTTCTTTTAATATTTGGATAGTTTCCGTTCTCTGTCGATAATGCGTTGTTTGTCTAATTCTTCCATACACACATTGATGACCTGGATGATTTTCAGTCCCCCCTAAAGTATGGCATTTCGCTATGTTTCTTACATTAAAACAAGAAACAGCGTCAAAAACGCCAATTTTTAAAGTTTAGGGGGTCACAAATACACTTTTTGGTACACGAGTTCAAATGACACTGTTCACAGATTTATAAGGATTTTGTATTTTCCCATAAAATCATTTTCTTTAAAGCTCTGTATTTGCCAAATCTCTAAATACACGCTTAATGACTTCCATTATTGGTAGAGAAACATACGTGTGGTTTGTGCTGTTATACGCTACGTCTTTTGCTTGGACACGATGAAAATCACATCAGCCTTCAGATCCAATTGGATAGAGTTACTATTCCTTACTCGATATTTTATCATTACTCATTAACAAATGAAAATATTCAGCCATTGTTGGATCTCTTAAAAAATGCAGCTAGCTTCATTTTTTAAGGGATCCCTCATTTTTTTAAGGGATAAAATGACTTGCTTCATTTTTTTTCCATGCTCCAAATATTTTTAAAATTCTTTTTCGTGACCCATTAAAAATTCGTTGGCTATTTTGAGATTTCTAAATAAAATAAAATATCAGTATAGTAAAATATCAGTAAATAAAATATAAATCTCATGTATTTTAATGATATCAAGCTCAAGCTGTACTTTATTGAGTTATGATATCAGGCTTTTCAGGACATCGTTCAAAAAATAATTATAAAAAGCAAATTTCAATAAAATCAAATTGGTAAGGAGATGTATGGAGCTGTTTCTTGCTAACTAAAAATTTCGAGTTTGGAGGAAAAGGCTGTAACTTATATATAATAATCAGAACCGGTGTGATTTTCAATGTGTTTTTAAATTTATTTTTTAAAATTATGTTTATTTTTTTAATGTCGCACTGAGAAGTAACACGAGGGCTATTGGTAAAGAATCTCATAATTTTGAATGTCGGTCAAGAAATAAGGATGACAACCGTGATGCACCTCCCTCTCCAAACTTCCACACCTTACCCTAGGAGGGTTTGGAGCATTGAGTAATTAAACGTGCATTAATACTGCTACGCGGCAGGTCTTTAGAGGCATCAGGACTCGAACCCACGACTCTACGAAAACAACAATGGCCTCTAGACCACGATCATAACCACTAGAGTGCCACGGCCACATATTTATTTTCTAGAAAAACCAGTATTGAATATCCGGCTTCACACTTGTAAGCAGTGACAAAAGGCATAAAAGACTTCACAGCTTTTTTTCAACAGCTGCTAAATCCTGGTACTCTTGACAACACAGTAATTAAAAATTTATCAGTGGCATTCTCTCGTGTATGTGTCACACGACATTTCAATTGCAGGTTCAACATCTGAATCCAACAATTATATCTTGGATTCTACGTTAAATATAAATGGATTCTTTATCCATTCTTTGTTGCTGTTGAACAAGAAAATCATTCCTATTGATTAGTCTACAGCTCATGTAGCTGAAATCTCAGCAGGCAAAGAACTCACATGATACTCATTGCGCAATATGTTAGCTTTATAAAAGCTTTGTAATTACCAGCTTCCTTACGGAATGACTACTAACTTAATTTTATTGTAGGGGCTACAAGCAGCAACATTGTTTCTTTGTAAGGTCAGATTTGAATTACTCAAAAAATCAAAACTGTCGCAAAGATCAATGCTGCACGATTTCCACGTGTGAGTTATGGTACGAGAATGGTTCAAAGCGTAATTGTATTTGAAGAAGGAGGCTCTCATTAGAGTAATCTGTTGTTACCACTGGGTGTACCATCAGCTGAATGGCGCCGAAACAAATTTGGCATTGGTTTGCAGATTAGTTTTGATATGGTAGTCATTTGTTGCCAAATCAAAATTTGATGCAGCTCCATCGAGTTGTCGACGTCATTTTGAAGAACCTTGAAGGGGGGGGGGGAACTTCGGAAGAACTAGATCTTTCAGCAGCAGGTCTCCCTATATAAACAGGTCCGAATGAAGCGAGGTAGGTTCCAATCAGAAGACAAAGCTCTTTTGAAGCATGTCTGAAATAAGCTGGTCATTTAAGTGGGTCCACATTGCTAAAAGAACGGTAAATGATTGAGAACTGGATGGGATCATTTGAAAAGTATATACTTGGTTCTCTTGAACTATTCACGTCTGTTTCGTATTTGATTTCTGCATCCAAATGGAATCAAAACAGAAAGACAGAATGTCCGTCCAAATTTTAACAGAACAGACTATTAAATTGGTTAAACATAACTATTCAATTCTATTTATTATTTTCAATCCAATATATATTGTTATAATTTATGAACTAATTTTAGGATTTAATTCGCAAAAGAAGAAAAAGCAATTATATTAAGTGCATAATAATGCTTGAAAATTTATTTATGCGTTTATCATTCTCCCCCAAAAATATTTTTACCCACAAATATGTAGTTTAGAGCTTATATGCAAGACTAATTATTCGAAGATTTTTTTTCTACGTGAGGTTTATGTAAATTGATGCAATATTTGGCATTACAACCAATTTAAGTTTGATCAAATTTAAAAATAATTTATGAAGAATTATTTTTTATTGAAAATTTCTCTTTATATATATATTTAATTTGCATTATTGTTGAAAAGCGAACAAGAATATAATATGAATTTAAATATTTAATACGAGTACATTTCATGTAGAACTTTATTTGTTTGTGTGTGTGTGTATTTCTTTTACTAAAGATATATAATAAACAAGTTTTTGCACGTAGTATTTTAATGTTTGCAGATACTGCAAACTAAAATAAGACATATTTATATATTATTTTGTATTTTAGCTGTTGTATAATATCTAATGCATTGCATACTAAAACATGGGAAACAGACCTTTTTAATAATTTTTAAAAATATTTAATGCTTTTACCTGAAATTCACAATACACTTTATACGGTAAAAACGATTTAAATTTTTTTAAACCAGCATTTGCTTCAATGAATGTATTTTTATTATATAAATATATAAAAAATACTCGTATTGCGAAATCATTAAACATACTTTATTTTAACTATCGCTTGGTAAAATTAGAGAATGGTGTTCTGCTTTGTATTAATTTAATACAAAAGGTGATTTTTTTGTTCTAGAATTCAACCGATTCATTAAATATTCAAAGTTATCATGTGTAGTAAATGTACAATAATAAATTCATCCTAATTCCTCTTTGAGATTTTGGTTCAATGAATCTATAAAAAACATATGAATCACTCACAAAGAACAAGTTAAAGAACATGTATTTAAAAATAAACAAGAACATATAATAACAGTTCATCCAAAAAAACTGAAATTCCCGTCCCTAATCGCGATCCGTCATTTCTGAAATCTTCATTTGCGCTATGTATAATTTTTATTTTCTGAGTATGATAACGTTTGTTTGAAATTGTACTGGAACCATTTTACAGAAATAAGTTTGCCTTTAAAAATTCAACCGCATGAACGGAAATACATTTAAGTGTTTTTTTTTTCAGTCATAGAAATGGGAAAGGGTTATAATTAAAATTTTGTATAATATGGGAAGGAAACGCAAGTTTTCCATTTCGTTTGTTTGATGATCGATTTTTTTTTGTAGATTTATTGCAGAAATTGGAATTTTTAAGGAAAATGAGAAGTAATTTCTTTTCAATTCTAAGAATTAAATTATTAATTCCAAATCTAAGTAAAGATAATTTTTTTTCATTGAAAACAATTATTTTTCTAATGTTTCTCACTCCTCAGGATCCAAACATTGTTAGATGGTATACTTACCTTCCGAAAATCCAGCAACATTAATGAGTGTTCGTACAAATCAGATTTGTCCAGTTTCATTAGAGCCAAAATATCGTCCTGGAAGGCCTGATTTGATGAACATTTTGGATTGCTTGAGTAAAATTTACTTTCAGAAAGGAACATGTGGCTGCTCTCTTCAAACCATTTGCAATATTTTCACCATGACATGAGATGGCACGGTAGAACAACTTATTTCGGCATCCGCACCTGTGGTATTGGTATTTATACCTGCGCACTTATCAGAAGATCACAGAAGAATAGGAAATGGAGCTTTTGCTTTGCGATCCGATTAGTATCCTCCACCAACTATCCAATTTGAATTACCTCCCCCCCTGGGCCTTTCCAGATTTCTTTCCCTCCATCGGGACCTGCTGAGTACATCGTGGATGAGTAGAAAACATATCGAACTGGAGTAGATTTGTCGTTCTCGCAGTGTAACTAACCCAAATTCTCTGTGGTCGTTTTCTGGATACTCGAACCTTGTGTTGCACTAATGTCTACCAAAATACTCGGCAGTTGTTCTTTGTCACTTAAGTTCATTACTAGCTTAATAACTTTCTAATATCTTTCTTTCTAACTTCTTTCTTATTTGAAGTGTATATCTTCAGTTATCCATTAGCTATTATTTTTGGAAATATTTGAACTAATTTCATATCTGATTTTGTTCTATTTGAACGAGTGGTATTCCTTTGCAAAATACTATTGTGAATGATTAATAATTGTTGATTTTTTTAAAATATTAAATTGTCTTGAATCATTCGCAATTACTGATTTGAGTCATTTGAAGTGTCGTATACGCTTGCGCATCTCATTACCCCGTCATATCATCGATTTTATATGGCCATTCAACAACCTGTTAAGAGCATCCTGCCTGTATCTGTTTCCATGGAAATCTAATTAGGCATATTGTATTTCTCCATGTGCCTATCATGCAAAGAGAGAGAACATCATAATTTATTATTTTACGCCTTGACTTCAGCTGCAGCGACGAAGATCTAATTTAATTCATGGACTGCCTCATTAAAAACAGGCCAACGTGAGACAGGATCCAGGCGCAAATATCAGAGCTGGAGTACAAATGCTTTAGTTTGTTGGTAATATTGATGCTGGTTTTATAAGAAATGCCTATTCAGTTCTCAAGGTTATCAATGAGGATCCATACAGCATATTTAGAAATAAGAGAAATGATCCTTTACTAGCTCTTCTATTGCAAATAAGAGTAATTCTGAACGAAAAATGGAGCAGAAATTTGGATTTCGGGTAGTTTGTTTCATTCATTGATCGGTTTTTGTGGGATATGGATCAACGAAGCCTATTATCCCTTTTAAAAGATGTTTTTCATTCAATAGATATCAAAGTACAGTGGATAAAAAAAAGAATTGGCAATTGCCTATAAATGATCATATTTGCTAACAAAATATGTTTACAAATTTTATTTTAACAGAGCGATTACAGAAGGAGAAAAGACAAACAAATATAACGAAATTTTCATTTAAATATTTTTTTAGATAAAATCTACAAGAAAATCCAAAATTAACATGACAAAAAGAGTATTGGCAAAATTATGAAATTGACAAATTTATGAGCGAAAACAAAATCAGTACATGTTTAGTACTTTGTATGCATACCTTTTGCTTCTATAACAGCTTGTAATCTATTTCTCATAGAGGAAACTAAGGTCTTTGTTTACTATTGGGAATTTTGTGCCACTCTTGCAAGAGTAAACGTTTCAGGTCGTCTTTACTTGAAATTTTATGTTTCCTGATTTCTAGATCCAGCAGGTGCCATAAATTTTCGATTGGACTGATGTCAGGCGATTGAGGTGGGTTTTTTAACTGGCGAGGAGCATTGTAGAGTAGCCATTCACGGGTGAGATTGGCTGTATGCTTGGGGTCATTGACTTGTTGAAAAACGAATGATGTTCCCAAGCCAAGATTTTGAGCACTGATTTTTAAGTTATGGCGCAAAATGTCAATGTATGTACGGGCTGTCATAATACCATCAATAAAATACAGGTTGCCAACTCCATTGGCTGCCATACAGCCCCAAACTAAGACGCTGCCTCCACCATGTTTTACAGTAGCAGTTAAATGCTGCTCTTCCAATTTAGTATTTGGCCTCCTTCACACATATCGTCGTCCATCACTGCCGAAAATATTAAACTTTGATTCGTCGGAAAAAAATAACTGTGTTCCAAAACTCTTCAGATAAATCAACGTGAGATTTTGCGAAATCTAACCTCTTTTTCCTGTTTATTTCCGAGATGAATGGTTTCTTTCTATCTGCCCTTCCATAATAACTTTTCTCGTGAAAAACATTCCGTACAGTCTGTACGCTGAAAGTCTTTTGCGAAGTGAAAGCAACATTTCTAGCTATCTGGGGTGCACTTATTTTAGGGTTTTTCTTAACCTTGTTAATAATGACACGTTTTTCTCTTGTAGAAAATATTCGAGGTCGCCCTCTTCTAGTCTTATTTTCCGTTGATCCTGTTTCCTTGAACTTTTTTACAACACTTATGACAGTAAATAAACTTATATTCAGCTGCACTTCTATAGCACGATAAGTTAAACCTTCATTTCTGAGCCTAATAATCGTTTTTTTAACACTAACGTCCAACTCCTTCGATTTCGAAGTCATTTTACTGCAGTAATCGCAAAATAATGCATCGACACTGTTGGAGTAGCTCTGCAGACTTTATACCGGTAGAGTTTCTTATCAGTCGAAACACATGACCTCAATGTAACAAAATTTGCATAGTAGTTGAAACTTTGCTAATACTTTTTTGACATGCAAATTTACGATTTTGATTGAAAAAATCGTAGAAAATGCAAATTAAAATAAAAGTTTTACTATTTTTATATATTTAAGATCTCTTGTATTTAATTACGACAGCTAAAATTGCATAACATTTTATTTATTTGTTAATATGAATAATTTAAGGCAATTACCAATACTCTTTTTACCCACTGTATTTCATTTTCTGCAGGAATGTTCTGAATATTTGTTTACTAGCTACTGTTTTTTCCAAAAGTTCTTTGAAAATAATATTGCACTGGGGGTCTATATCTTTGAGAATATTCCAGAGAGGATTCTTATGGGAGGTATATTTATTACAAGTCAAAAAAATATGTTCCAAATAATTGTTAAGGTTACAGGTATACTATACATACATTTCATTATCCTGTAGAGAGAATTTGTGTAAAATCTAAGGATTTATGATCATTTTGCAGATGATTCGAGTGCTAAGAATTTCCTCTCTTCTGCTCTTTGTCTAACTGGATATTTTATCTATGGTTAGAATGTTCCATAAGTCTTGAAGTATTTATTTCAATAAAATTTTTCGTTGGTTCTTTTCATTTTGTTTCAACAAATTTTGCTAATGATATATCCCGTTGTAATCCAGTCAATGCATACACTGGGCTCCATCACCGAATTTGCAAGTCAGTCCGCCTGAGGATTCCGAAAAATTTCTGAGTATTCCGTAATCCAAAGTAGTATCATTTGAGTGTGAAAATGTGACAGAATATAATATTATTATTTTAATGCAGATTGCACAGAGTAATTATCTGACATTATTAATATTATTTTTCATTTAATTTCATAAGATTATCGAAAGCTTGGCATATGGCTAGTGCTTTTACTGAAAAAATAGAGTTAATAGGATTTATGCTATAAGCAAACGAAGAATTTTTCTTTTTGCCTGTTATAAATGTTATGCTATGATTTTTTGAAGTATCCGTATCCATTATGAAATAATCCTAGTACTTATTGTTTACTACTTCATCATAATCCTCTTATAACAGGAATAGGTAAATTTTTATCCTGAAATCCAAATTTCTCGGTGTAAATTTCACATCGAAACTCTGTGAAGTAGAGTAATCTAGGAATAGACACTATTTATTTCACATTAATATTCCACAAATGAAAAATATTCAAGATAATGCTTTTGAAACCTTCCAGAATTTTTACATCTATAGTACTAGATCTATTGAGATGCAGAGGGGAATAGTTACTGTTTGAAATTTGAGATATAAAAAAATTATTCGCCAGCCTTCTTATTTTCTCCGAAAGTATTTCCTATCCAGGTATTTGTATAAGTACAATATTTGGTGTCTATTGTGGTAGATGCAATGCGATTCTGAGAGCTTTAGTTTGTATGTTAATGAAAGGTTTAAGCTGATTATTGGACCATTTGTTTATGATATGACAGGTAAAATAAAAGGTATTTTAAATGCTATTGTTTGTTAATTTGATCAAGTCTTCTGCTCATGGATCATAGTGCTTATATGCCATACTTTTAAGGCAATTAATTTCTTTTCAAAGCTTCATTTTTCATTTGATTCATTATAGCTATGTTTTAATTCTGTTTGTAAAAATACATTCCCAAATATTTAATACAAGTTTGCCATGGGAGTGGGAATCCAACCAACTTAATGTTAAGAAGTGCTTGTATTCTTTTGTTTGATAATTCCGCTATTGTACTTTTATCAGGACTTAAGGATAGTTTCCAATAGTAGCACCATTGCGTTATTTTTTCTAAAGAAGTATGCAATTTTCTACCGACAATATTCAGTGACTGATGAGAACAATAAATGAAGATATCGTCTGCATATATTGAGCATTCTAATTCTGTTTCCAATGCTTCGAAAAGATTGCGCGTATAAATTGTAAATAATTATGGGGGTATTGGGAGAATAACTGCATTCCTCTATGACTGAGGTACTATTGAAATCTCAAATAAATGCTGAAAATAGTTCAGAACTACAATACGTTGGCTATTATTCAAGTTTCTTAAAAAAGCTGCAATAATCTGATCTGCTCCTGGGGTTGTATTTCTTAGCAGATTTTATAGCTCTATTTAATTCAGGAATATGGAACGGCTTATTGAGGAATTTGTTTTCTATATTGAGAAATCTAAGGGAAACGGCTCGTGAGAATCATTAATGGATGCGAAATAGTTCGCTATATATTATTGGATGCGAAATAATGATGAGCTTGTTTTTGAGGTTAAGTTATATATTTGATATTATACTGAAGAAAATTTAACGTTGATGCTGCATTCTTGTTAGTTGAAAGTTTTTAAGAATATTGTACAAAATTATGGGATTAGGTACTTCATTGCATAATTATTGGATTAGTATTTTATTTTCTCTTATTTAATATAAAATCTCAGTTTATTCGAATACTGTTTATATTTAATCCACAGTTGAGGTGAAATTTCGTGTATAGCCTTTTTACGGAAATTTTATTTTGAGAATGTATAGGTTTTTGCAGGTGCTGTTCCCCCATAATGGGAATGATTTATTGAATAATCATACTTCTCTAGCGTTGGATCAGATTATTTCTGAAATAGTGTCATTGAGGTTATTTATTTTATTTTTTATATTTTCTAATGAAAATTGAACTTGTTTTATCATTAAGTGCCAGTCCATTTTCTTAAACATTCGCCTATCATGACGATAGTTCTGTTATTATGAGGTAGTGATTACTGTCATAAGAGCACTCCAATACATAAGTATTAGGGCTTCCAAATACTTTTGTTAATCAGAGTGTGAGATCGATTAGTGTGGCTGCACCTTTTTTCTCAATGAATAGGATTAGTTGTGTTAAGGATAATAAAATTGTAGTCTATTAACCATTTCACATAATCGTTACTAAATTGAGAAATTTGATTCCCCACAGCAGGTAATGTAGTTTAAGATATCAAAAAATGAAGATCATATCTGTTAAGGATTCTAAATAGGAATTTAAGAATAAAATATTTAATCCCGTGGAGTATATAAATTTATGATATAAAAGGAGAAATTATTAATATGTACTTGGAGTAAAAATGTTGGCTGGTACTGCTATTATCAGTTCTCCTCTTGGATGGTCTTGTCTGAAAATTATTTTTCCTGGAAGGTGTAATATATCGCCAGGTTTTAAAAAGTTACCTGAAAAATCCAAATGTCTATTTGGGTAAAGGGAGAGATATGGAACCACATTGATTTATTTTTTACGCTTCTGCAGTTTCGTTTAGGAAAAAACATAAGAGTTTGAAAAAAAAAAAGGTTGGAATTCTGTCCTCAGTTTCTCAAAATTCTGTCCTCCCCTGGAGATATAAGAAGAAAATAATTTCCATGCAAAAATTGTCCACATATAATATGAATTATGAAAAACGTTTATATAAACAGATCATACACTTTCAATCTCATTAAAAGCAACGTTTAGATTACTAGATGCACTAGGTGTGGGGACACAAAAGACCTGAAGCATTTAACTGGTTGTCTTTTCCGACAAAGAGATGTCGATTGTTTTCCCGTTTCAAAACTGTTGTACAAATATAGTCTCCATCATTTTCTGTATATTTCCTATAATTGCTATTGTGTGTTTTTCTAATTAATCTAGTTTGCTCATTGCATTGCTCAGTGTTAATTAACAATTAACGCATCTTATAGGTTTTTGGCAGAATCGTGATAAATGGTAAAAACTGAAGCATCCATTACATAGTCGGTATTTGTCTATAAAAATGTGGATGCAGTGATTAATAAACTAAAGCTTAATAGTTACTGGTATATTGGTGCCAAGAATAGTGATTAATACCTGGGAACTCCCTTATTGCTTTCGGTTTTCACAAAGTATCGCATTTCCACTATTTCATTATTAATTGTATTCAGCGGTTCTGTACACAAATTGGTTCGGATTTCATTTTTAAACTATATAATTTTTAATATATATATATATATTTAGAATTATAGATACATTTTTAAGTGATTACAAAATAAAAGCCAATAGTAATGTATTTATTAATGCTAATAAAAATGGGAGTAAAAGCAAAAAAAAAAGGGGGGGGGGAGAAAGAAAAAACATGGAGGTAAAGCACCTAAGGAAAGGCATTGCAATCTTTAAGTGTTATAGAAGCATTAAAATGTGTTTGTTGTGCTGGAAAGTGTTAAGAACCTGCTCGTGTTGCTTCTCAGTGCTGGATTAATAAAACAATTAATGAATCTCCTTCCCAATTGAATCTTATACATAATAGTTCCTAATCCGAAGGATACGAAGCCACACTATGATGAAAAACGAGTTATTTTATTCAGATTTATGAATAGTCAATAGTTAATTCAGAACTTTATCAAATCTATGAATACAGCCTACACGCTTCAGAATCTAACACTTAGTATAATAACTTATTACTTATCTGATCGGAATCAATCGGGTTCGAGTTTTTATTGGATTTGGAGACAAGGAACTCATTCACTGACCCTGTACCGTTCCTTCCCGGTTGTGATCTAATCAGTCCTTACACTTGTAAATACATTTATCATCTCTTCGTTTACAGTGTACATTCTTTTTCTCTACTACTAACTGAAATATGAAACTCAGTACTAAATTTTTCGCTGCTTATAAATGTAATTTATCCAATCCCTTCACTACACTTCACTAATTCTAATCTAATTTACATAAGTCACATTTTATTTAATGGAAAATATTTTCAACCTAATTCATTTAAAGGTCCATAATTGTTTGTAGAAGGGAAACGTGATATACATTACCCACGCTAAAAGTTACCTTCGTCATTTTGCGTAGAGTTTCACCGATCATGAAACCTGGATTCATCATTATACACCAGAAACCAAGCGATAATTTAAACAAAGAAATGCCTCCAGCAAATCTGTTCCAAAGGAGGCGAAGAAATCTGGATAAGTGATGGCAATATTTTTTTTAATGAACTCAAAAGGAACTAAAAAACTTTGAGATTTCTTGAGAACTGACTAACGATCAATGAACAATACAACAGGCAGTTACCTCATTTCCTATTCCTAATAACTCATTTCCCATTCCTAACTCGGGTATTTTTTGTCCCATCCTCGTAAAGAAGCTTCTAGATTTAAAAGCATATTTGGTGAATAAGAGAAAATGCATATTTTTCTTACTCAGACATGGACGCTTATTACAATGCTGTCTACTTCGCACATGTGTAGCAGCTCTCTAGTCGCAACAAAAATACACGATGCTAGCATATCCTTTTTACAGCATATTTAAAGTATTCAATTCCCTAAACTTCGAAAATATGTTATTCATTATCATTCATTTCTACTTATCGCATGAACGTTCAAGACTAAAACTTACTGAATAATATTGCATAATTTATTGTTGTTTTTTCAGCACAGTACACACACTTCTCCATTTCACGTGGCAGTAGCACTAGGTGCCTTGCGGCTGTTTTTCTTTTTCTCTTTTTTTATTTTTTGCGTGAGAAGCCTGAAGAAACTACATAAACGACATTTTTTATATTTAAAATGACTCATCGGCAGCTGAAAGATTCTTCACACGCATGGAGAAAACATTAACAGTAAAACAAATAATGCTATTCAGAATAAAAAGTGAAATCTGATTGGTTTCTCAGATTCCCTTCCAAAAACGGCTTAGTAATCATGAACCAATCAGTTGTAGCAGGAATACTTTAAATGTTGAATCTGTCTATAAAAGCGCCACGTTCCCATTTTTTTTTTTATACGGGGATGCTCCCATTTTTTTTTCTCACGAATCGTGTTACAGTGAATTCGGGCTACATAAGCATCGTGTTATACCAATTTTACCTGTATGTGTTGTATAAATATGTATATAAGTCCGATCAGAAATTCTAAGACCATTTTAATTTTGAAAATTATGAAATAAATGTAAAGATTCCAAATATAACTAAAACAAATGAAATATAATATTACATCATTTATATTTATTATAATTAGGTTTCAATAATTATGAATGATGTTATAAATTATTAAGTTAAAATCAATGTTAACAAATTATAAGGCGAGTCGTCTGAAAACAGTACGAAAATTAATATGATCCTTGTCATTCATTTTTCCTGACAACTTGAAACACTCTTTTTTTCATTGAAATGAATCGGTGGTTAAATTCAATTTTAGAAATATTGTTCCATTCTTTTACTTATGGTTACTTCCTCTTTATGGGATGATGCATTTTGTTTAATATTAGCTTAAATTTTGCGACATAATATACTCTAAACGTTTTTACGAATTTCATTTCTGAATTTCGATTTGGCCATAGCAAGAAACACTGCGAAAAACGGATATTCAAAATCGAGGAGTACAAAGTACTCACTTTTGAAAACTTCACATACTCAAAATGGCTCCGATCCCAACGTATTCAAATTTAAGACTCGAACGTACTAATTTTTAGTAATAGATAAATACTCAAAATGGAAACTTCACGTACTCATTTTAAGAAACACTTAAATACTCGGAATGTAAGATATCTCTGTATTAAATATGAGTGTGGAATAATGAAATGTATGGAAAAATGAGTGTCATGTATTTATTTGTGAATCTGTTACTGCATCAAATATGAGTATCAAACAATCCAGTGAGTATGTTTTGAATTAATCTCCCATACTGTTGTTGTATCGAGTATGAATTTTAAACAGAAAAATATATATCAACTTATATTTTAAGGGAATTAAATAAGCGCTCTTTTATTTGCAAGTATCATTTTCTTCATCTTGTATATTATTTAACATACACTTTAAGAAGTTTTTGTTTCAAAACTTCGAATCAAAATTCTTGCATTTACCGTATGTAACAAAACTTACTTTTAGAAACAAAAATGCAAATGCAATGTGATCATAAACTGTACTTTGAACTTACACCTCAAATTTAAATCAATTCGAGTTGTTTAATAAATTTTTAATTAACAAAAATAGATTCGATTCAAGAGTTAAATTCTTTTCAAAACAAATGTGTAAGAAATTTGAGCTAGTAGTTCGAGAAGCAATTCAGTTCATTAAAAATATTTATGTTTTTAGAAGCAATATATAGTTTTGTTAAAATGTATAGATTGTTTCCTATACATGCAAAAATTGAGTTTTATTTAAAGTTCAGTCATTTAAAAAATGTTATTGCAAATATCTTGGAAACATTATAATGAATATTAGATTTTTCATATTAAAAAACTTAGTATACAGAATTTTTTCCCATCTAATATATATATATATATATATATATATATATATATATATATATATATATATATATATCCTTTTGAATTAACATCATAACAAAGCTAATACCTAAAATTAATGATTCCTATAAGCTGAAAAAATAAAACCAAATCCTATTTTTGAAAAATTTATTCTGAACATCATACACATACATATCAGGCATTTAAAAATAAAACATTCACAATTTTGAAACAATAATATTAAAAAAAAAAAAAAAGTATAATTTTTTTTATCTCCTAAGCATGTCGTTTTAAAAATCACTTATAAACACTGCTATCTAATCCATACTACAGTTCAACTCCATCCCCGTTCGTACAATATAACTTATGTTTTAGTGTAGCTTACAATAAGGTATCATTTAAAATCATTAGGAAGTTCTAATACGCAAAGGTAAACAAACAGATTTTTCGCTTCTTTCAAATCAGCATTTTGTCAAGTTAATATGAGTGAAAATGGTTTTCAAACAGTGCTGTTTCAAATAAATATGTTATTTATGCATCTTTATTATGTAGACAATTCTTTAATTTTTCGAAAGAGAGGGGTAATTCATCTACAAAACCAATTAATACAGCTATATTTTTGGAATATACTGTACTATTATAGTATAAATTATTACATGTAAGAACTTCTGCTTGGTCTGTTAAACCATCCATTCTACATAGTAGTTCTTGCTGCTTTGAATTATGAACTTGGACACACTTAGATCCCAAAATATTTATTATACAAGGAATTTTAATGTTTTTTTTTACTAAACATATGTGCCATTTTTAATTGGTATTTGTAGATTAAAATTTACTTGGACAGAGCTTGTCTCCTTATGATTATAAAAAAAATATCAATTTAGCAATTTTTTTTTAGAAATATCCCTTGTGTTTTCAGTTAAAGCAAAGCAGTATGGTCATATGAAAGAACAGCTTTTTTTTAGCATTACGTATAATATAATAACAATCTAATTTAAACAATATGGATCAGTTCATAATTAAGACAAAATATTCATTATGCATTAGTTTGTAAGTACATTTAATTTTTATACATAATGTCGCATATTGTAGAGAAATTTTGGAATATAGAATAATAAAAAGTATTGAAATTTATTAACGTGTTTCATTTCTCCAATTGATTTTGTTCAATATGTAATTTCTAATCTAAAAAAAAGTATTATAAAATTTACATGAAATTACTCTCTTAGAAAGATTAATTGCCGACAAGAATATTTTGTAAACTTGCCTATTTCAAGACATGCAAGCCGTTTTAAATTCAATATAAAAATAAAACTAAACTTATTCCAAATCGAAAAACACGACCTTTAACATTTGTCTACGAAAAGGGCTTTTGGGGAAAAATATATTACATGGAGAAATTACGGTTATAGGTTAGACACCTTTAAAAGTAGAATTTTAATTTATGTGATTTTAGCACTTAGATATGTGTCATGATATACATAAACTTTTTCAATTTTTTTTGACCAATATTATGTTATATTGCACCAACCACTGTTATGTTGTTTTGGTGTTCGCACATGTTGCTTAAAATTGAATTCATTTTTGACCTGAATAAATAAAATAATATGACTTATTAGGTATCTATAAGTAAATTGCGTAAAATTTATAACACTATATTTTTTAAATAATCTGCTAAAATAATGTGAACATTTATTACATTCACCATATAACTAAGCAGGTCGTAACTCATACACAGCAAAAAATTAATAATTTACCAACATATATGTTTACAAAAACAAACTAGTGTAGTATGCTTTAACATCGAATTTCTCTATGTGCTAGTTTTTTAAATCTTATTCATCAATTTTATTTCGTTTAATATATTTTTAATAATATAATATTTCTCACATTATTCAATTATTTACATTCGGTAGGAAATAATCTGAGTATATTTTTATACATGTAGACTTATTCTCGTTTAATTGTGTAGTTAAAATGTTGCTCAGTAAGCCTATTTAAACTCGCTTCGCGTTCGTTTGTATACTTCCGATATAAGCTTTAAATTATTTTCTGCTTTGAACAGATGTATTTCTGAACTCTTAACGGCCATTTAAGCTTTCTGTTTTGATTAAGCTTATTGTGTATTTCAAATTATTTCATGTTTTAATAATGTTACGTATCATTTGATCATCGGTTGATTCTAACATATTAAAAACAAAGACCCTAATATTTATTCTAGTATTGTAATTATTCTAAATCCTCTGAAAAAGACATGTGAATAGTTAAAGTGTTATTAAGCTCTTCTGAATTATAGTATCTTTTATATAAACACTTTATATTTATTAGGCTGATTCTGTTTAAAAAATAAAGCAACATTGGATTAAACTATTTTCTCTTTTAATCAATAAACATAATTAAGCTGTAACAGTTATATAATGATTTATGATTTAAAAATTTGAAATTTTGTACCTTGAATTAATGGTTTTTTTAAAATATGTTTTGCAAACAAAATTAATTAATTTAATCATAAGTTGATTATAATGTTTCAAAAGGAATCAACAATATTTAAGAAAAAAAATATGTGTGAATATGTAAATTCTACGTACAATTTCAGTTTCAATAATAGCTAGCCATAATTTTTTTTTCTTTTTCTCAAAGAAATATTTATTAATCAAATACAATTTTTACTTATATGTTTAATATAAAACGAAGTGCAGACAAAATTCTGACGATTGTGAATAACAAGACACTTCTCCAAACTTATATTAGTGATAATCTGATTTTTAAAAATATGTGTAAAATATTAATTTTTGAAATCATATTTGAATAGAAATGATAAAGTCGAGGATAAAAAACAGAATTTTTAGGAAATAGAAAATTTTACATTCTATAAATCTTGAGTACTGCTTAAGAATCTGTTACGTCGCCTTATCGTTCAAATGTAATTCTTGTTTCTTCCAGCCATCACCAGACCTCGGTTTTACTTTGTAATTCATCTCGGCACAAGCATATTTTTTTTAAAAAACATTAACTTTAAGAAGTGCATGAATAAAGTAGTTAAATTGTGTAAATAAAAAAAACAAATATCAACAAATAAAAGGGCTGGATAATATGCTTGGCCTTGTTCTATGGTGAACATTTATAAGTGTTTTTACATTTAATGAATTATACATAACTAAAGTGTTTGTGTCATGTAGCGATTACAAAAGGAATTGTTTTATTTATTCTGTGTGCATAAATGTTGGAGTTCATGTACAGAATAAAATCTGAATATACTGCATCAAACATTTATTTAAATTTTTGCAACATTTTTGGGGCACACTATAAAATAAACCAGTATATGAAATGTCTGTGTAATTATATAAACATCAAATTTTGTCTGTGTAATTATATAAACATCAAATTTTGTCTGTGTAATTATCAAAACATCAAACCTTAATTATATAAACATCAAATTTTGAATACAACATAAACAAGTAATGGTTCCTTACGCTAAGTCATATGAGTTTAAAACAGATAACTTAAGAAATGTAAGACAATAGTGATGAAACACAAGACAATCACTTATAATATGATGAACAGTAATTGGGACATAACAGGAAGGATGCCTGATTAGACTGTGAAAATTTGTTCCAAAATACACATCAAAATTGTGTTTAATTTAAAACCATATTCTTTAAATATATATATATTCTGAAATATATTACTCCTGTCATAAAGCATCTGAAATTTACTTCAATTCATTAAAGAATAATCTGGAATAAAAGCTACTTTTGTCAACATTTTATTTTGTGTGTATAATTTCTTACTTTTGAGTACCGAAATGTTATTCTATAAAATATTCTCAGCATCATACACAAATATTCACATGCATGAAAATACTTTTCATTCAAATTCAAGTCAAGAAGTTTCTAAAGATACGGTTACAATGTAATATTATGGATAGTCTGCAACACACAAATAATTACTCATAAGAAAATCATTTTCTGAACTGATCTTGAAACATAATAAAATCATTTTGAATATTTTTTCAATATAACTTTTCAAATATACAATGCTTTTAAAAACATTTAATATTTTTGTATTAATTATTTCATTGAAATTTGAAAATTCTCAATGTTATATGTCAACATTACCAGAATATATAATTTTTTCCCTGTCGCCAAGAAGTACGCTAAACTCAGATCCAACCGAATAAAATAACTAGCAAAAATTAAAAAAAATATTTTTTAAAAATATTAGCTAATCAGTTAAATTAGGATGCTTTTAATAATGATAAAAAATATAAGGAACACCGAGTCGTATTCAGAACTGTATAGTATTATGCACTTATTTTAATATTCATATGTTCTTCCGCGTGTAGCGTGGTAAATACGAAATATAGTTCGAAATTTTTAAGCACACCGTGTTTGTTTTGAGCCTAAATTTTTAAAATACGTAGCAAGTATATAAAAGGAACTTTTGTAGTCCTTAGACGATGTTAAATTTTAAGATTTTACCATATCCTGTAGTATAATGCATATAAAAAGTTTTTTTTTTTTTCATTTATTTATAAAATCCTCTTCGAAGGTAGGCGGATACCATAACTGTGATTTGCTAACATTTGAAAAAATGTTTCTTTACTTTTACTAATAATGTTATTCTATAAAATTATTTTAGATATATTTATTTTCAACATTTGTTGAAATTGTCTGGTAATTTCATTGGTTTATACTTTAAGAATTTTCAAATTTGAATGGAAAAAAAACTAATTTTGTCAAAAAAATGTGTTTTACTATGGTAGGCCGGGCATTTTTCAATTGACCTGTTATTAGTGCATGCGTTGTTTTATAATGATTCTGGTGAGATGTATAATGTGCTAATTTTCTAAAATTGTCTCATAATTTCTTAACAGATAATTATTCAATTTTTCGAAACATTGCTAGATTTTAGTAAAATTTACAGGATGATTATAATTAAAATGTGACTGTCAAAAAGCAGTTAAAAAGAGCTTTTGCTCAAAGTGACCCGATATTTCATTTGAGTATACGTGAAGCTATGGAAATTTTTTTTGCATCAAAAAACTAATAGTTCAAAAGTGGACAGATTAAAAATTCTGTATTAATCATAAGATGTTAAGCTATCCAACTACGTTAAAAATTCCGATAATACCGATTTTTTTTATTTATTCATCCATTAAAATATTTGAAAATTTCTCTTTCAGGAGCTACCTTCCATTTGTAGCTACGATACATAGAAATCAAGTTATAAGTATTTTAATATCAGGCTAGGTATTTATAAGGTGCCACAGCGGATAGAAAAAAAATCGATTTTTAATTGTCCCTTGGCCAAAATCTGTAGAAAAAGCAAATAGTGATGCGAACATCAAGGGAGTCGTAGATAAGCTGTTACGACTTGTTTAAGGAATGTTCAATATGCTATCCACCGTTTTCTGCCGCAAGTTGAAAGCACAAAACAGGATGTGCCGCAATAGATCGTAGAGTATCAGTTGTGATGCCGTGAATTAGTTCGTAATGCGTGTTTTCATTTCAGCTAAGTTCACTATCGGAGACCCGTAAACAACATGTTTTAGGTAACCCCTCAGTCAGAGGTTGCAAGGGTTCAGTTCAGGTAATCGTGGCGGCTAGGCTGTTGGGAAATGGCGAATGATAATTCTGTCATTTCAAAATTACTTCTTCTCTGGTTTTGAAATCTGCGGAGGAGTGCCATCTTTCATAAAAATTGTGCAAGACACACATCCGCGCTGTTGCAGTGTTGGAATGAGCTGGTTACGAGCAAAAGAGATTCATAATGTGTCCTGGTGACTGTACAGATGACAGGATCCATAGGACCAATATATTCGAAAAAGAAAAGGGCCAACGATAAATGTTGCCCTACCTCCGCACCACACAGTGACCTTTTGATAATTAATAGTTGCATTTAGAACGAATTCTCTCTTGCTCATATTCTGCAATTTCGAGTATCGACAGAACCTTGGAGATGGAAAAGGACTTCGTCTGTCCACAAAATATTCCATGGCAATATATTGTCTAATTCCATTCGAGCATGAAATTGCAGGGTGAAAGCTTTTCGTTTTGGCTAGTCAGTTGGAACCATCTCCTAAGCATATTTCACGTCAAATGAACCAGTGTCTTCGAATTTATCAGTCAGTTTTTTTATCAGACCGATTGCGGCCATCGGACCAGATTCGCTTTTCAAACCCTTTAATGGTCGGAAATCCTCGAATGCAATTACCCCTTAGTCACTGTTCTTGTTAAAAGGGCTTCACAAGCAGGGTCCCATCCTTAAATGATAAAGTTACGACTAACTTCTCAGACGTAGAATAACAGGAACTGTATATTATTCGCCTTTTTTTTTTATCACGTGTAATATGCGGTGAGCATATCACGTCTTTTAGTTAGCACCTTAAAATTAATATAGATTGTTTACATTTTTTATTCATTTCGATGAGAGGAGAGGCAATAAACATGCAACACATTCAAAGTATACACATTCAAAATATTCCAGAGAAGAGACGCAACTCCGCCGTTTCAGTAACATCGGAAGAGCGCAGAAGAGAGCGAATTTTTACCATGCATGTAAATTTAAAACAGGGATTTCTATGGATATTCCCAAAGCATGTGGTACAATATGAAGGGATAAAGAGGGATTTTCATATCGTCTATCAGTCCAGTAGGGATTATTTCCGAAAGATTTAAAATTATGTGCCAGCTAATTCAACATATTTTAAGAGCGCATGTCCTAATATATAAAAGGATAATTTGGAATTGGACCAGAAAATAGAAACGAACGCTTTACTTTTGAGTTAGAGAATGGGAAAAATTAGGAAATTAAATTACTTTTTCAGTGACATCATTACAAATTTAAGTTGAATCATTACACACACAGATATATATATATATATATATATATATATATATATATATTGTTACGAACACATGAGTTGGCGCTTCCCTGCTACAGCTATCTTATGAAGGAAAGAAACATTTACGGAGATATCATCAGTCAGCCAAGGAAGGTTAAGCAATGACCCCTAAACCATGGCGATGGATTTGGTGACCATATTGTTGGTGACTTTGGTGATAAATGGAAAGTTTTCGACGGAACTGGAATGGAATTGATATCTGCACGGGAAAAAAGTTCTAGACTTTTCCTAAATTTTCCCATGTGACTTTATATCTCCCCAGAAGAGGTATAAATATGCAAATAGTCTAAGAGGCGGGGAATCAGTTTGTCTGTGGAGTTTGCTTTGAAGACCGTTCGGGGAATTGATTGGAAACGACTGAGTGGATCTGTGAAGGATAGCATGGCGAGTGAATCTGTTGGAAATTCGGCCTGAATCTATCGTAACTATCGCACCCTGTCTTTGGAGTCTGTGTTGCAGAGACCGATCGGGAAACTGACTGGAATTCTCTTGAATTGCACTCAGTTTCCCGATCTGGAATTTCGGTACTTGAAAGTGAAGCGTATCGGGTGAATTTGCGGAGTAGCAGTATGTATCTGCCAGGAATTGTCAGAACCTGACCAGGAAGTGAAGAGTATTACTGCGGAGGCTGTCCGTAGTGAGAATTAGTAAGCTGGTGAGCTGAACGTTTCTGATGTAACTATGACTGTCCGAACTGTGCTGTTTTATTCCTGTATCTGTGTCGCTAATCTGAGAAAGTCCTATGTTTTCTGTTTGTGCTGTTATTGTCCAAGCTGTACTACCTGTGTTTCATCCTAAAGATATGTGGATAAAGGGATATTTGTAGTTATCCTTCGTGTTGGACTTGATTTTCAATTCCGCACACCCGGAAATTTTCGTTATGTGTGACATCTCTTACGTAACAATATGTATGACATCTCTTACGTAACAATATGTATGACATCTCTTGAATCATGCTATGTTATTGTAGATGAAATGAAACAAATAATTCACAGTTGTTCAAAAGTCCAAGTGATTTATTAAATACTGATGATAATATGTTGGGTGATTTTTAAAGCAAATTACTTTTTCATATCCTGTCTAGCCATGAGGAATGAATCGACCGTGTAGATGTGGTTCCCACAACCAAAGAAAAGAGGAGAAACAGAGAGCATTAAAATGACCAAGCTGCTTTTATAGGAAACGGAAAATCAAGAAGAATTGTTTTTAGTCGATAGAAAAATAAGTTCTTAATGTGGTCTTAACACACGCTACTTTTGAAAGAGGAATTAGCATTTTTAAAAGAAAAGTAAAGGTTTCACACTAAGAAATTGAAATAAAAGAAAAATGATAAATTTATTTATCATCAGAATTCGTACAAAAACCTGGCTAAAGTTACTGACGATCCAGCGAAGACTGAATTCTGTTAGAGGTTTAAAAAAAAATTCCAAGAAATTCTTTTGAATTGGAATCATGGCATGCAGTAAATTATATATATATATATATATATATATATATATATATATATATATATATAAATGTGCTTACTAAGTAAAAACATAGCATTAAAAAAATGCTGAAAAATGCTGTATTAATTTTATGTAAATAAAGCAATATTTTGTTCTCAACAAATAATATTATTTAGAAAAGCTATAAATTCAATTGAGGATTGATATCTTTCATTGAACTAGTTTGAAATTATTTCTATACCTGACCTTCAAATTCCTTCTTCAACATGATAAGTTCCAAACAAACCAAATCACATTTGCCCTTATCGACCAAAATCTGAATCAGTTTTCTGTATTTTGATTATTTGTTGTCTTTTTATTCACATTTATTTCCCATGGAAAAATAAGAGGTATAATATTTTAGAGGTCTAAGAGAGAATAATGGAACTTGTTAGTTTTATTTATTTATTTTTCATTTTTATTTATGTATTATTTCATTTTTAAAAGCATATTTAGAGAATCACCAAACTAATCGTTAATATGCCAAATATGACTTGCAATAATACACAAAGCACTCTTATTCATTTTTGAATCGTTGTCATATTTGCAATTATATCAATAAAAGTATTACATATAGGGTAAACCAAATTTGAATTTAAAATTTTATAATAATGGGAATTTCAAAATATTTTACATCAACTAAAATCATTTCTGCAAAAACTAATGATAACCAATGTCAATCAACACAATTAAAAAACAGAAATGATTTTTCACATTTTGAAATTTATTTACGAATGTATAGCAATTATAACGAAATAAGATTCATGAATGTATAGCTATAGAATTTCTGAGTAATGAAAAATTTACGAACTTAATATTTAGTTGCTGTATCTCATTATTTTAAGTGACGGAATAGAAACACAATATTTTTATCTTGAAGAGACAGGATGTGGTTGTTAATTTATTTCTGTAAACGAAATGTGTAAGGATATGACATCCGATTACCTCGGATGTTATCTTGTGCCATCACTAATAT
>BMAW01031604.1:29535-94803 GCA_019974015.1 Nephila pilipes | reverse complement strand
GACCTGGTTACTGGTTTACTACGAGCTCCATCTCTGGGTTAGTCTCGGGAGTTATTGATTGATGTGTTAAATATTATAATAATTTCATGACTTTGGATAAAATTTAATTTATTTTATTATTTTCCATTATATGACTTATCAATATTTTTTTTAAGTACGGAGAAAAGGCAAATTAAAATATTTAATCATACAGGAAATAGATAAATTGAACTATAAATTTTTCGGATATCTTTTCGAAATAGGTATTTAGAACAAATATTCAAAATTTATTTGTGGATTATTATTAAAATATTAATCTTGTACCTGTAGACTAATAAAATAAGAAAGTTATAGCGTGGTGTTTCAGCAAATGACATTTAATCTTTGACTGAAAGTATTGATTTGATACACGTAAAAATCTACTTCGTAGGAATATAAAAAGTGATACGTTTATTTATAGTTGTTTTCTTGATTCTTTTATAGTTTATCAATATTTTTTCCAAAGAAAACTTGAGTGGCCTCTTGAAATTAAGAAAGTAGTTTATTTCATTTAATTAGTACTGTTCTATAAAATCCCTGAGTATATTTGCTTTTCTCTCTTATATAATCAACTTAAAAGTACTTTCCACTTTGTTCCATTAACTTCTTACGAAATCTATACTGCACCAGTTTTTTTTAATTATTAGTAAGTATCATCGTCACTACTAGATGAAATTATTTTCATTTGTTTTTCGGATTATTTTGCTTATGATTTCTTGAAGTATAATTTATTTATTTCGTTGTATATGTGATTAATTCTTCTTTTTCTATAATTATAAAATTAAGAAGTTACTAACCTAGCTGTTTAATAAGCATATTTATAATATATTTACTTTTGTTTAACATGTGTGAAACATACTATGTAATATTTTCCTTTTTTATGTTAATTAGCAATGAAAGCAAATTTGTAAAAAATTCTTGTTTGTAGGCAAATAATTGTTAAGTAACTTATAAAATTAATTATCGATGGATAAGTTTTACGAAATGACTGTTAAGTTTATTTATTGATAAGAAATAATGACAAAATTGTATTACATGTACTATGAATTAAAACATATATTTTAATACTATAGATAAATTCACACTCCTATACTCGGTAGAGGTAACCAAGTGATCATAAATGTGAACTCGATGTCAGTGTTGTTTCGTTGTGTCGTAGGTTTGTATTCTGATGCCTTTAACTATGAAGGTAGTACCTATTACAGAGTTAATGCATATGTAATCATTTGAGGTTACAAGTCCTCCCGTTGGCGTGGTTTTGAATTTTAGAGGAGGTGCTAGCTCAGATATCTTTTTCGTCACTTGATCGAAGCTCAAAATTTAGAGGCCAGTTGTCAATAGTCCTATTATTGCTAGTGTGGCATTAACAAAGAATAAAATCAAATAACGCACAAATGGACTATACATATAAAAATAAAGTTAACCTCTATAAAGGAAATGTATAAAATAATTAAATAACTTACACAGAAAAGATTATACCTTTCACGTTGCAAGTGAATTATTCACGAAGCCGGACAATATCCTAAAGTCGTTGTATTCTAAGCCTAATTAACTCAACAGATAGAGCAATAGTTGGTGATGTTCATATGTAATGCGATTCAAACAACCAATCGTCCTTTTGATTACTTTTTAACGTGCCGTTAAGTATTAAGGTACAAAATAAACATTAACTTATGTCTTTTACATATTTATGAAAAATTTTGGGAGTTTAATATGGATAAATAAAAAAAAAAACAGATTTGTTTGAATAAGACATAATTGTGTTAAAAATGAATAAAGAAAGAAATAATTGCAAACCTTCATTTATGAATCTTATACTACATTTCTTACGTACTTTAATTAATTCATATATTATTCTTAGAGTTATAATGAAAGCCTTAATTTCTTATAAGCGAGGAAAAATTTTTTTAAATCTCTTTTATTATATATATATCGGGTTAACATACCCAATAATAAATAAATTTTAAATAAAACTCGATTATGATTTTTTAATTTAACAAAAACATTATTTATTACAGGCAATTCATTACGTTTCATGAAATAAAAATAATTATATATCATAAATCTACCACAATAACAAGTCACTATTCAAAAATGAAAAATATGTTGAAAATAAATTGAAAGATATTCTGTAAATATCTACGATAATGATTTTCTTTATCTGATATAAATATCGTTTACATAATCGTTTCTAACATAATAATTTAAGTAATACACTTCTAAGAGCTTAAAATTGAAAATAATTCAGCCTTTCTTCACGTCCATATGGTTCAGGTTCATAATAAATATTTTACATTTATTAGGATTCCCACTTATTTAATTACTGTCCAGAAATGTAGACAAAACAAGTCAGAAAAAATTGCAGGATATGGTTCTTTATTTGTAATTATATTTTAGCTTTAGAGATTAAGATGTATATTTTCCAAATACAATTTAATACAGTACTTATAACTCCTATAATTCGACACTTCACCATTCTGACCCTGTCACTAATTCGGAGTTTTCGGTTGTCAGGCGGTGCTTTGGCCCGATGTCTCCCACAATACGGAGACAATATTGATTTAAAGAACATTTTCGATAACTTAATTGATGATTATAAACAGCAAGAAAATATGATTATTCGTTATAAATAACAAATTAAGTTTTTTCAAAAATCCAAATCTCAGATATCTGAGTGCTGGTAAATAACAGTACACTTTGATATTAGAACAACAGAAAGTATGTAAGTATCTCAATTTTTTTTTTATATTCTTGTCATACTAAATGATTATCAGTTAAGCAAGATCAAAGAGAAAATTGCATTTAAAATTAAAATCATAAATTTCAAATGCTAAGATTTTATAGTTCTTGTAACCTTTTGCAGAACTTATTGAAAAATAGAGAAATGGGTGTGGTAGTCACATAAAATAGTAAAATGTTTTTAACACTCTGCACTTTTTGTAATTACTGCACATGGCTGGCATGGAATAAAACGACTTGTTTTAAACACCTGATCATTATTCATGAAGGTATGATTATACACTCTCCCTTTTTCTGAAACGGTACCATTTTTATACTTGAAATAGCCAGGACAGTATATAATTTAGATACAGGGTAACACCACATGTCTGATGAAGTCACGCAAAACTTGTGTCCTAAGGAAACTGCTTTTTAATTAGCGTTTATTTTCAATGTTTTCCAAGTTTAGAGCAGTAGTTAGGAAAAAACAGACAAAAAAAAACTTAAGCGTTTGAAGAATTGCGATGTTTTGTAATTCTACTCGCGAGCGAATTAAAGTACTTGATTTTAAATTATTCTAAATAAGTAACTCGTAAATTGTCGAAAAGTAGAAGACCTGACTTGACATTTAACATACAACAGATAACTTTTACTGAAAATCAACTTTTAATCAGTGTTTCAGAAATTTGTGGTGCAAGAAATTATGATGATTTTTTGAAATATGTTTCTTCACACATGAAGTAATGCGAAGGCTGACGACGAGGATATTTTTAAATAAATTTATTGAAAAAATATTGATATTATATACTTGAATATCTTTTTGAAACAGGGGCAAATATTCTAGATTAAATTCCAGAAACAAACGAAATGGCCGCAAAAATGTAGGGATAAATACTTTATATGAAAACTAGTTTGGTCAAATTAAGCCAGATTTGTGTGTGTTATTCGGTACTAAAAAAGAGCTATCTCAAAAGAGAGCGCAACAAAGTCTTAGATATCGTAATAGCATTGCCGATATATTGATATGACTAATAATGGCAAGGGAAAATTCCAAGCATGTGGAGTATTTCCCTCTTATATTGTTTTCGATTTCATTCCCATTTATAGCTTGATCTCAGGAGCTAGTTTGCATGTAAAAGATAATAAAAACGGATATAGTTTCTACAATGAAAATAAATGCTAAATTACTATTTTCTTAATGAAAAACTATCTATAGCATTTCTAATGTAAAATGGTATAGATAAAAATCAGAAAACTATTTTCCCGGCCTTTACAATTACAATAAATATTTTGATAGAATGTTTGATTATAGGAGGGAGCGGTTTAAAACCATCATTTTTTGTAAAGTAATATAATGAAAAAAAAATATTATAAAAATATGTAAGCCATTTAAATAATTTTTGAGATGTGCAGGGGTTTAAACAGTAGAGTGTAGGTTTTTTTAAATTTTTTTATTCATGAGATGTAAATTAAATGCACGTTATTATCCAAGAAAAGTTAAAATAAATATGATATAACATAAATTCATAAAAAAAGAGTGAAATTTATATAATGAAAAATATCTATTGATGAAAATGGAATAAAAATGAATAGAATATACTAGGCATGATCGAAAAGTAATGCCTTCATGGCTAAAATGTTGTATTAGGTATTCGATATTTTTTTCATTAATTTTCCAAATTCTTATTTTACTCGAAACCAATAGGCATCTTCTGTCTAATGCATTTATTTTATTTCTACCCAGGTGTTGTCGGTGCTCCAAGAATTGAAGAAGTGAGCGACTTACATGTGGATTGAAAAGGCGAGGCGTAATTGCGCCCTACTTAAGGCCCTACGATTTTCACTTCTTTCCCAAAGGCGAAAGAGTACCACAGGGGACATAACATTGAAAAAGGTGTCATGAAAGCCTACCTCAACAACCGCTGCAGCATTTGTTCTCAAATGGGCTTGATAGACAAGTCACGTGTTGGCACAAGTGAATGGCAGACGATGAGGAGGAATTAGTTGCTCTAATTGGATGTCTATAAGGCATCCGAACAATTAATACTGTAATACGAATGTAGCTCAAAAAACACTAGTATCTGAAAACAATTGACATCATTAAGGTAAATTCTTTTTACCACTTTGGGCTTCCATATGTTAAGCGGAGCTAAAACAAATTTGACATTGATTTAAAAGTAAGTTTTGATTTCGTAGTCATTTGCTGCCAAATCAAAATTTGATTGCTGCCGCGTCGAGCTGTAGAATTCATTCTGCGTCATATCATCACCGGCGCTGAGACATGGATTCATTATTATGCATGGAAAATCAAGCAAAAATCCAAACATTCCGGTGAAGTTTTTTCCCATTAGATGTGAAGATGGTCCCATCGGCCGAAAAAATTATGACGAAGAATTCTTGAGGTGCTAAAGGAGGTCATGATTACGAATACGAGTAACTGAGCCTTAGATAGTTCTCTATTTATTCACGATGTCTACTGAAAATAACCATTTTCGATGTTAGAAGCTACTATCTCTTGAAATTTCTTATTGAAAGACCCTCTTAAATGAGATGTAAACAAAGATTCTAAATGATTACTAACTAGGGGTTCATGCACATGGTATTTTGAAAACATTGACGCTTGTAATATATATTTACATACATAGTGACATGTAAATATATAACTATATGTATATATATATATATCGTTAGCAAATATAACGCATATAGATTTCGTGAATTTCTTCCTAGCCCATTCAAAAATCTGTAGAGTAACAAAAAAAAAAGCCATGAAGGTATTGCCTTTCAGAAGTCGCATATATACTAGAAATTAAAACACCATATAATTATCAACAATATTTAAAGGAAGTCAAAGATATGAAATCTAACACGTTTTAACTGACTCGTGAATAAAAGTTGTCAGCATCTTGAAGATAAAAGCTATCGTGAAGTTATTATGATCTATCTATTAATATTAAAGTGTCTTTTCATATCGCTTAATATTAAAAAAAAATCTGGATTACTGACCTGTGACATCTAGAAATATTTCCTCTGATTTTAACGTATTAAAAATGCCATTGATGGTGTTGGATGCTTGACATAAATATATTCCTTGATAAGTGTATGTAACATTGTGAATGTAGAATGTAGCATTGTTTGTACGCTCTTGCCAGATAACAGGATCTCCACCAATTCTTTGTAACCATGAATACCTGAAAAGAAGCAATTATTTCTTAATCAAATAATTATTCATACAGAAAACAACACAATTAACGTTTTATTTGTGTATGCTAATTTAGGGAAATTTTTAAAAACGATTAAGATATTTGGTAAAATGTTCAATAATTCCTTAAAATTTCTTTTGTTCTACTTACCTATATAAATTTTTAATTTTTTTTGCAAAATGTTATTAATAATTTCACAACATTATATATATATATATATATACAAAGAGAGAGAGACATTGTATGTATATTTATAGAAAGTATATAAATGGGGATTATCAACATGTTATTACAGGAATTTAAATATAATTGAGGATAAGGAATTAATAGTTGTAGTGAATAAAAACACAATTTGCAGGCTTAAGATTACGAATAATAGTTTTTATGTTAAGAAACGAATTACTTTAGAAATATATATAATTTAATTAATAAATTAACAATTAATGATAGTGTTCATACAGAAGGTTTTAAAGATCTGAAAGATTGTATTGTTAATTTCCTACAAAACTGATCATTAGAAAGTAAAGTTAAGTACTAATGATGATATTTATTCGAAATATTTAAAAAAATATTATTAATATCAAAGTACTTAATAATTTTGCTACCCGTTAAAAATTCTGCATTAATTTAACGAATATTCATCTGGAGATTAATAATTAAGTTCTTAGAAATGTTAGTATTCATCAAAAAGAAATTCATAAAAGAATTACAACATTATATAAGAAAATAGGTATTAATATCAATATGGCTAAATTATGTCATGCTTTGTAATACTAAAATTTTTTGAAGCTCGTATTTAATTTAGAAAGTTGCTAAACAATCGAATGCTTATATAACTATAACAGGTTGGACTTTAACGAAAAAGTTATTAAAAAATTATGAATAATTTGAAGAAAACTTTTGAAATTAAAAGTAACGAAAAAATTATGGTTAGGTCTGTTATACATAAATAAATTTATTTTATTTATATAGTTATAATTTTTACGACCTTTTTAACGCAATAGACATTGAAATCGTATTAATGTTCTAAAAGAAATTTATATGAAATTTAATATTAATTAGATTATTTCGTATGAAAAATTTTAATTACAGACTTAAGTCAGTATTAAAAGGGAAAGTTATAGATTTTTCTTAATAATAAAATCATTAAAGGCATACTACAAAGTTGTAAGCAAAAAGTTTTGGGTTAATATGGATTTGCAATATTATGATTATAATTATTCTGAATATAATAATTTTAATATGTTTAGTTATATGATGATATTATAATCATTAAAAGTTATAAAATTAAAGCAGTTGACTCATAATTATATTTCTATCTAACGAATTTAAAATTGTTGCAAACTATTGATAATATTACTGAATCTGAATTTCTAAATATTTATTTAAATTTAGAATATAATAAAATTTTTAGAAATGTTTGTGATAAAAAAGAAACTTAAGCCTTATGATTTATTAGGATATCGTTTTTAACTAGTTCCTTCAGTATTAGTATTTTTAGGAACTCTATTTATAATGATACTTTACATAACATTATACTCGAGAATAATTTACCTTATATTAAAAAAACCTAGATAATTTTCACAGACTTTGTACGCAGTTTGATTATCCTTTAAATTTTAGTAATAATATTCTAAAAGTAATAATAATTGAATTTAGTAATAATAATTGAAAGAGAATATTTTTTTTGTTATTAGTTTTTCTAAATTTCCTTAGAACTTTTATTTTTTAACATTTTTATGTTTCTTCTTTTTTCTTGTTTTTATTTTTCTCTGAATTTGATCTCTTCTCTGAATGAAGGTAGTACATTTGTTGTATGATAGGACAGGTCCCTTACACAGTCAACGCCAAAAAGTAGCTCTTGGTCTGAATCTGTTGAAAATAATCAACCATCCATTTCATATACCTGAACTGGCCCATTCACCTTTCCCTATTTAAAGTAGTTTATGGGTGGAAAAAGATCTCGTTGCCGATGAGGCCCAGGGATCATAAAATAATGGACCAAATATGTGATGAAAGAGTTTTTGACAATGGCGTGAGAAACCTCATCATAGTTTCACGAAGTGCATTATGAAGGAAGGAGACTTCGTTGAAAAATTGTGTTTGATGTACGAGTTTGAATTTATTAACTTTTAATAATATTCGAGTATAACTTTTCACATTTTTAAGAAATTGACTAGCCTTATTTTATGAACGACCCTCTGAGTTAAAATATGTCAATGAATTTCTTGTAACCAGAAAAACTAATTTCTTTCAATAATAAATCTCAAATGAAATAATTCATTGAGTAATATGAACCTGAACTTTTTGCAAAGAAATTTTTGTATGTTAATGTTCTTTAATTGTATTATAGTTTTACAAGGAAAAAGGAAAAAAATTACTTTTTTCTAAATAGAGTTTTTGTAAAGTATGAAATAATGATGCATTTTTAACCATGTTATTTTAACTTAAAGTGTTTTTAACAAAGTTCAAGATTAACAGATGCTACTAATATATCTGGGTATAATTTTAAACAAATTTAAGCTTCGTTCCAGACTTCTAGCTTGTTTATGTCTGATTTTCTGTGACATCCCTCCATACCTTATAAGCCAGCGTCTGCAGTAATAATCAGTATTTATAAAAAATTATACCATAGAAATAGTTTCCAATCAATTATTTCTAAATGGAATACAGAGTTTTATTATCTTTCAGAAGAATATTTTTTGAAACGAAAACATTTTTTTCATACCTTGTTAGAATGTATTTTATTGTAACAAACTGAATTTATGTTTACTGCAGAAAAAAAATTATATTTCCAGTCTCAACAAAAAAAGCTATTTAACAATATCGTCTACTCATATTATTCTCAATAAACCTTCATATATTTTTAGATAGTATATCATCATGTTACTTTATATCCATAAAGCTTAAACAAAGGAAAAGTACAAATACAAATAGTTTGTACTCGAAAAATTGATAGGAAATATAAGACAGTAAGACAAAAGGATGAATAAATAAGATTATTTTTGTTTTCGCCAGGGATAGACTATTTGTGAGATTAAGTTGCGTAAACAAGATAGAAAATGTTTATATTTAAAAAAATAGTTTTAAAAATTCTAAAGGACAAATCTATTGATGTTTCACAAACAAGAATAACAGATAAAAACTTGTTGCGAATTTTTTCTTTGTATGAAATATTTAAAATTGTCCTCTTATTATGAATGTTAGTAATAGTAGTAGTTTGTATTAGAAAAAACATTGTGGTCTAAATATTCTTCCATATGCTAAAAAACATTAATAATGTAATATATGAAAGCACAAGGAGTATGACAGCCTTTCTGATTAGAGTAATGAACTAGTAACAAATGGAAAGCGAACTATAGATTCAAAATTTCAAAGAACAACGTTCAGCTGGATAGAGGCAAGTCAAATCTGGCAGATGTTGAAGTCTTCTAGCTCATGTAATATAACATATTGAAGAACAAGATGTATGACTGTCTTATTGGTAGAGTAATGGACTTGGAATCATTGAAACGAAAGCTCGAATTTAATAATTCTGAAGATCAAGATGTAGCCTCACTGATGCAAGTTAAAATTGTTGGAATTCGAAATATTCATGTTGGTGTGGCGTCGATAGTAAGGTGATAGCTGAGATGTCAACCTCGTCACCTGATCGTGTTTCAAATTAAGAGGTCCATCGAGGTCTTTATAGAATTATTTGTTCCCTAGCTATAGGAAAAAACTAATTAATAAAGAACAAAGCCAGGGAGAATATATGGATTTTGAAATTTGAGTGCATTATATTTAATAGCAAAACGGGATATAAGAGTATATGAATTGTTATTTAATAAATAACAGAAAGTTTTTATGAAGAATGAATCTCTGAAATATGCAACTCCAGAATAATTATTAATGGTTAATAAATAATCTTAATAAAGTTTATTTTTATAAAAATTATGGGGGAAAATCCTAATTTATTAAAGTGTTTTTGAAAAAAACCTAAAATAATAAAAGTACTTTATCAGGTAAATATAAGATTCAGGGAATATCTTTAAGAATATATATTTTATTTATTTATAGATTGTGATAGAGTAATAAAAATGTGATATTATAAGATAAAATTAGAATAAATGGATGGAACATAAGCATGAATACCAAAAGAAAAACTGTTTCAAAACAAATGGAAGGCTAAAGATTTTTAAGATAGTAGTTTAAATTTACGAAATAATTATTCAGAGGTTTATATATTTCTTGAATCTGAATAGGACTTAATAAATAACGCTACAGATACATTTGAGTCTTATACATATTTTAATCCAATCGACCGTCTTAAGACCTGAAAAAAACTTTTTCCTGTAGAGAAAAATGATTTTCTCCTTAACTTGGTCTTCTCATATTATTACTGTGTATGTATATTTAATCAATTCACTTAGAAAAATATAAGAAGATAATGTTACATCAGTATCTTATTAATACCAGACAAGACGCAATATCCTTATCAGAAGACTTTACCGAAACAATTGAGGTATGAAATAAGAGTATCAAAATAAGTATCAATTTAAGCGTAAATATTTTCTGAGAAAAAGCTTATGAAAACTTGTAAAAAATAAGCTTGCTTATTAGTACAGAAAAAGTTCCACTTCCGAAGACTTAACGAAACTTTTCAATTTGCAATTAAACATGCTTGTTTAAGACTCTTACTAATCCAGGATTAGGACCATTCTATTACAAAATCTTATAATCCAGGGCTAGAAAAAAGTATTATGATGGATTCGAAACGATTACTCTTCATTCTTCAATCTTATGGAAAAAAAAAGTAGAAAGTAATACCAAAGAAAAAAGCGAGAACGCATTTTTCTGGGGTTGCGTCGAAGGGGTAAGCAGATCAGAGGAGGGATGGAAGGGTAGATGCAGCGATGAATATGCTTTTAGCGTGTCAGAAGGCGTTCCATCATTTTTCATCATCCCTCACTAAGTTTGACGGCCCAGAATAGAAATAAATAAATAAATACCTAATGCTTTAAATAAATGGTTTCGTAGATTCTGGAGAAGAATATGGACTGATATATAGGAAGAAAAATGTTGGTGAAAATAAAATGCGAGTAGAGTTCCTTGCTGGTGTATGTTTAAATTCTTATACTTTTGCATAAGTTTCCAATGAAAAGTTTTATTATTAATACCCAGTTTTTGATGACAAATGGAAAACAAACTTTCTCTCTTCGAAACTGGATGACAGAGTTTTTGGATATGGTACAATATTTCACATTTCGGGTTTTGGAAACATCCGGTCGGATAAAGAATAAAGGACAATATATGAATTTCGTATGAATAAAGAGCTGTTGGAATCCTAAGAATAACATTTGAATCTTAACATAAAATTTTTATATTTTTGCTTTATTTAGAAACATTTTTATAAATAAACTATTCTAAACTTATTGTAATGTATTTTATTTTTTGTAAAAGAATTCTTACACGTTAACCTGGATTCTTATAATTTCTCAAAAACTTCGAATTAGATAATTTTTAGACACAGTTTTCAAATTCTACATTCAATAAATCACTTTAATTTTGATAGATTTGAAAATAGGCTTTGGTTTACTTCTATCTCTGGATTCTATTAAAACAGTTTTTTTCTCATTTAAAAGGATTTTATATGAATAGAAATTATATAATTAAGTGTGTTTTAAACACTAAAAATAAAATTCTGAATTAGTTGAAATAATCGGTATAACGAAAAAGCTAACTTCTTAATAATAAGTCTTTTAGTATGTGCATTCTGTACTTTGAAAACATAGCCTAGAAGTTAAATAAAAAAAACCTTAACTTATTATCAAAAATAAATTATATTCGTAATTTTAAATTATCCAAATTATGATAAGAAAAAGTAGCTTGGAACATTACTAAAATACCTAGCTCTTTCACAGATTTAATGTTATGTAAGGCGTTTAAGTGTAATGAATACATTAATTAATAAAGTAAATAATAATGATGATTTTGATTGTAATATCAAAACCAATTGGCTTCAAACCATGCCAAGAAGTAAGCCATTTTCTTAAAAAAATATTTGAATGTCTTAAGCTAAAAACAATGTCCCTGAATCTGATTTTTTTGATTCTATTTTCATGTTTTACATCAGCTCCCAATTATCCGCAATTTGAGAGTTTTCATGCATTTATAGGTAGAGAGATTGCAGAGAAAGCAGACACATTTTGGGCGATGACTAGCAAACAGAAAGACAAAAATGTTCACTTAAACGTATTTAAATATTAAATTTATAACGAAGAATGTCTGCAACTTTTCTTACTTAAATTGATATTTAAATATCATTCGTTCTTCTCCAGACTATAATGGAATCAAAATTATATTCTTGCCATTTTCTTATTCAAATAATTAAAACAAAGACATTTAACTCATCAAATTGTTAATGTAATTTTATGTAATTTTTTTACTTTTTTAACTTAGTATGTTTATTTAAGCTTTAGAAAAAAGTCTATGATTTAATTAATTTAAAGAACGTTACTAAAACGATGGAAATTTATTTGATTCGTAATTAATAAATAGCTTCAGGTAAGCTCCATTCCTTTCACTGCAGTATTTTAGAATTTTAAAGCCTTACGTAAAAAAAAAAAATAGGTCATAAATTTCAGTGTAATGCTTCATATAGTCAATAAGCAAAAGTTCAAATTTTTGAAAATTTTGCTAGTGTACAGATGGCGTTATTTGCAGTTTCAAATCTCTTTCAGGATGATACAAAACGTCTATGATCGTTAAAAATTAACATATACTTTTGAACAGTCAACCAGCCCACACATTATCAGCTGAACAGTGTTGTGAAGCACGTGGTCTAATTCTGAGTTTGTTGTGTACGGCCTACGTATTATTGAACACACGTTCATACGAAAAAGACTTTTCATCATTGAACAAAGAAGAACTTTGGAATCTTAAGTCTACTACACTTTCTTGAAAAATAAAACCACTGAAAAAAGCCTGAAACTTTGTGGTTAGTTTTTCAGTTGCAGTAATTAAACTCTTTGAAGATGAAAATGATGCAAGGAATCACTGTGCAGAGTTCGCAGATGTTCTAAATGATCCCGTTGCAGCTGGAAACCCTCGCATTCTGGAGCCGGGACTTTTGCCCACCATGCAACACATTATCTTCCAATACGGTTGCTCATGTTGATCAAAGCCTCCAGATATTCTGCTACGGTGTTGTAAATGATCCATATTCAGACAGGATCTAATGCATGTGAGCGAAAATTTGGTGATTTGGTAGGCACCTTATTCGAAATCTTTCTATACACAGTTATACTGCACAACATTGATTTTCAATTAGGACACTCTGGATCAGCTCGGCACTCGCGAAATAATTGATGTTGACCTTATTCAGTCAAAGTCTATATTAAGGAGACCGTATATTCAGGCCTTGAGAGATCACGTACGACGCTACCTATTTATCCCGACCATGCTTTCTCATGTTTGATTATTATTCCTATCGATGTTCTCTACTTCCCTCCTAGAAATTAGTTCAAATTACGGGACACCGTGTATATAGAATACAAATTTAATTTGATAAATAGTGTAGAACAAATTTTGTGCGTAAAGAAGAGACAAACAAATAATAAGTGCAAAGAACTAAGGAAGAAAATTCACAACATCAGCTTTGGAAATTAAATAGCATTAAGCTTTCTTTTAAGGTCAATAGAATATTTGAAATTCTTAAAAAGTAATAGTAAGATTATGTAATTCGCAATTAATGAATTAATGAACTAAAACGTATTCTGTAGCTAAAGTATCGCATTTAAAGCTATACTGATGACCGATATTAATCATGTTTATGATTTGATTGTATATTAATGTCACACTTAAAAAAACAATACTAGAACTTTGGGTTTCATGAACTTCGTAATTTTAAACGCTAATTAGGTGAGAATTTATAGCATTCCATTCACATAAACTCTACAGCATCTCAGTGTGAGGATTTTGAGCATGGAATATTCAACATATATCAGTTCCATTATATGATTGTATATCAGCACAAACCCGTGACTTGTTGGAAATAACGCCGGGCACGAGCTCTCATAAATTGATTACATAAATTATAAACAGATTTAAATTGTACAAATATTACTAACAACTGTTGCCCTTTATTTTAAATTTAGTTTTTGATATTAATCATAATGTTATTTAACAAAAATAAAATAATAGAAACTACAAGGAAATTAACCAAAAATAAAAAATAAATTTACATTCAACCTGCGTGAAGAACGGTTGAGAAAAATATAAGAAATTTCTGATTTCCAATGCCATTAAATTTCAAATACGATTTAAAATTAATCAAACACAACAAGAAAAAGCTTATACTTTCACATTTAAGTAATTTATTGTACCTATATTTAGTCATTAAGTTAAAATTAATTCATATATTATAATCTTTTTCTTACATTATAGTTTAAAGTCTCGCCGTTAACTTATAAAAGTAAATAAATTTACAAAGCTTTCCTTCTTGAATAATCAACACAAATTGTGATCTTCTCAAATAATGGAAATGATGGAATTTTTAACACTCTTTGGAATTCTAAAACTTCGCTATTCTCCTCTTTTCTCGTTTGTCTCAAAGTAAAAAAATTGAAAACCATTAGTAATGATTCAAATTTTGTCTCTTTCTTGAAAGCATTCAAGACAATCTATTCCATTTATGTGTAAATCGGCATTTGAAAAATGTGTGCTCTAGACGGATATTAGATTTTGCTATCATCTAAAATTACTTACAATTTTTGTTATTAAAGAGAGTATGTTTATGTATAAAATTGATCCGTTTTAAAAAAAGAATTTTAACACTCTTTGAAATTCTTTTCACGGCATTATCTAAAATTCTTGATGAAGAGGAAACTAATTATTTTAAATTAAATTCAAAATTTAAATATAATTATTACACTTTTTACTCTCTTTGGTACTACCTGAACTATAATTATACTCATGCCTTTAAATTAAGTATAATGACAACTCCACTCCGGCAAATAAAGGATCAGAAACGAAACAAACGTGAATTATTCCTTAAGCATATTTATTAAACAGAAGATGTAGAAAAAAATGATGGTGTATGTATGATACCAATCATAAAAACTTCGATTGCTCGCTGGAAACTTACTAAAAAATATCTCCTTTAAAACAACTTGGCATTACATGGTAGGTGTGATGGTTAATACCTTGTATGTCTCCCAGACGATTAAACAAAGCTCGTACAACGCTTAGGCATTCTGAGTATCAAATTATCGAGCTGATCTTGAGGAAGATTACTCCACTCAGTAAGTAATGTTCTCCGAATTTCAGATACATATTTGGAAGGTGGTTGATGATCAGCAACTGGTCAAACAAGAGTATCCCATACATGCTCTATTGGATTCCAGTCAGATGAGAATGCTATGCATTCCAAACTGGTGATATACTGATACTGAAGGTATTTTTTTAAAAACGTTTGCACGGTGAGGATGGGCATTGTCATTCATAAACATAAATCCTGCGCCCATGGCACCCCTTAACAAACATATATAATGTTCCTGAATTATGTCCCTATAAATTTGGCCTGTTACGGTTTCGACTTAAAGATGTAGATATGTTTTCGAGCCCAGAATAATTCCACCTAAATGAGCAATCATGCACCACCGTAATGGTCTCGTTCAATGATGTTATTTTGATGGTAGCGGGTACGTGACGTTCTCCATATAAAAGTCCGATGTGAATCAGACTACAAGCTAACCCTGTATTTATCAGAAAATATCACACTAGCCCACTGTGATGAGGTCCACATTACATATTCTCTACTCCAGGATAACCGCTGGTGACAGTCAATTGTCGTGGGCGGAACACATCTGACAGGCCTGAGAGCATATAGACCGTCATGTCCCTAATGTCTATACTCAGTTTAACTTGAAACTGTTTAACCCGTAGCTGAAGATAGCTGAAGAGAAAGATCTGATACTGTGCTCCATCTGCTTCTTTTTGAAGTTACTGCCAAATATCTGTCGTCATTTGGCGTTGTAATTCGAGAGAGACCTGTATTGAAACGTCTACTAGCATTTCTTTTATTTTGGAATCGTTTTCAAAATCTAGAGATGACACTTTGGGCAATTCCAAATTTTTCAGATGCATTCATACCAGTACGCTCACATTCCAGGTAATCGATAATTCTATCACGTAAAAAACCATCCACATGAGTCTTCTGTGGATGATTATAACTATTCGGTTTTGTCATTGTGTGGCTTACAGAACACTTGAGAACAATTTTACTTCTTTGCTACCATTCTTTATATACACTTCTCTAACATTCTCTTCATTGTGATATACTGTCAACGTCATATGACGATTTCCTGTAACTTACAGATTATTCTTGAAGAAGAGTGCAATAATTCTACAGGTGAAATTTTTAATTAAAAGTTTGATTTCCGTGTGATTTTGAACTATCCTTAATTAATGGACATCAGTGTATTTGGATTAAATAAAGTTCATTTTTCTGTTGAATATTAAATTTGAGTAAGATATTGGTTAAATGAATTCATATTGTCACACATTACGAGGAAAACAGAAAAATATTTTTGACGAATTTTCTTAAATAGATGAATAGCACTCATCTTTATGATTTAGTTTTTTTTCAAAAAAATGCCCCAAAATAGCTTTTTTTTAAAAAAATTAATCAATGTACAAATCGAACAAATCTAATTTTCTAGGCACCTGCACCTATGAGAATCTTTTTGGCACCTTTAAGTGCTTAAATATTGAAGATGAAGAATCATTAAATAAATACAAATCAAGCTAAATTTATATTTATAGGCCTTTTAAATAAATGTGCTCTTGTTTCATCCGTGAGGTCACACAAAATGAAAGAAAATATGAATTAATAGTATTAAGTAATTAAAAGAAGGTCTTAAGGTTAAGGCTTAAAAGATTTTTTTAAGTTGCATTTAAAAAAGAGGATTTGTGGGAAATTAAATAACGCTCCACTTAAATTTTAAAGTTTTCTTTACGATAAAAGTAATAATGAGCTCTAAATTACGTCTCTAATGAGCGGTACGTTTCTCAATTAAATCTATGGCCCATATTGTCCATACAAAGAAAAATTTACCTTTTAATTATATATTAGTATGCTTTGTACATTTAAAACTTTTAAATTTTCAAATGATTCAAATATTAGATCGAGCCCTTAATAGCTTCCTAAATAGCTATGTAGAGACCATTATTCGTATGTATCCTCTATAAATCACTGGGACAAACGCGTCTCCGATTTCAATAAATAGATAAGCATTCACGTAGTTTTTTGACAACTGAAAAATGAATTTGAATTACTTTGAGCAGCAACTTATGAGTAGTGTGAGTTATATTAAACTGCTATTCCTAACCCTTAAAATTGACTGTACAAAAGGGAATATTCGTTATCTGATGCCATGGGAATTGACTGAAGGCTACGGTGTTAAAGTTATAGTTGAAAATATATGCAACGTATACAGTGAAAGATGAATAACGGATCATTCAGTTAGAGATCAGTTTGGCAAATTCCGTTCTGGAGATGATCGTTACAGACAAAATGAGGGCGCAACGTCCTTCTAACATTGACGACAACCTTTAAAAGGCAATATTGGAGGAAAGTCATTGTCAATCAAAAAAAAATATTGTAGAATGGTTGAGTACACCACAATCAAATGTATCCCACTAACTGCTGAAATTAGGGAAAATCAACACAAAATGGGAATAACCTGACTATCTCAATGTACGGAATAAAGAAGGTAGCACGATAATAAATAGAAGAAGCAATAGTTTTCTTCAACTTAGTGACTATAGTTGATAGCTCAGTTAATTGTAGAGGAAATATAATATTTTAAAACAGTCTGTTATAAAAAGTAACACACACATGTATTTAAATGTGGTGGAATAATACAAATTTTGGGATTAAAAAATGTATATGGAGTACAAAATATTCTTCAATTTTTATACATTTTTTTTTGCTTGAGGATTAGAATAATTTCGATAGAAAAAAATTAAAATGCTAAGGAATATTTCAGGTATAAACTCTTAAATTTTGTTTGAAAATTAAAATCTGTAAATTACAATTTATTTCAAATAAAGTATGTTCAAATTTAGAAAATGTATTATTGACAAAAATTATTAAAAGTTAAGAAAAGCAGTTAAATAAAAACATATTTATAAAATAAACATAATATACCATTCATATAATCTAACACCATGTATAATTTACACCTCAAAAATGAAAAAAAATCTAATATTACTCCATAAAAATGAAAATTTTTTTTTGAAGAATACACATTTTTAATACCTAAAGTTACACACAGTATTTATTAAATTCTAGATTCATTCCTCCGAAACATAAACTGAAAAATCTCAACATTTGAAATAACAGTAATTCTTCTCATAAACAATTACAACATATTATTTTATTTTCATAAATATATAAGTAATAACGGAGTATTCTAATTCCATATAGAGTGTTTCAGGTCTTTTAGTATAAACATTTAATTTCATAGAAGACTGTATTTCTTCCATTACATATTTACCATCTACATATTATTGGCAATTTCTGTTTCCTTCCATAACGCAAGAAATTAAACATGGACACTTGAAAAAGTTTAATGATATCAGTTAGCAAAATTTCGGAGCTCAAAGAAATTTCTAAGCTTAGTTAGCATAGTTTATGGTTTGAGTTCTTTTACTTCTTTTATTAGCATGTACACTTGTAAAAATATTTCTAATTTTACATTATCAATCTCATTTCTATATCAATGAAGGTTGATAATGCATCTTACTTATAAATAGATTTAGGTATGTTGTTATGTGAATTATGACACCTATATGTAAATGATTACTCAATAAAAAGTTTCGAGAAACTTACATTAAGAATATGTTTCACTGTAACAATAAGAGATAGGTTAAACATACGACATTTTAGGCTTAGATTCGTTTATTTGCACTTTTAATCAAGTTGTATTTCTTCTAGAATACGAACAGTTTTATAACTGTTTCATAACTTAAATAATCTTCCAAAATTCATAATCTAAATTTCAATTTATAATACATTCTAAATTTGTATTAAATATATTCAATAAGAATTTGTAATTTTCCTCATACTATTTATTTAATATTTTTTTACAATTAATTTTTACCTTTACTAAAATGTGTAGTGCCTCAATGACGTCTAATGTGCCATGTATAGACTATTATATATTACTTATAACAAAGTCAGTAGAGAGAATATGTATGTTTATTTTAAATAAGTAAAATTTTTTTCTCCAGGGTGAAAGAGACTGCATTTAAAAAATTTCAAAAAATTACGTGTCGAATGCCTCGTTTATATCGAAGTGTTTTAAACATTTTAATGTCTTTGATAAAGGGAAGAAAAACATCTTGATCCTCAATGTACACTGAAACAAATCATTCAAAAGAGTACTTACAAATTTGGGAATTAAAGAATGTATAGCAAAATTCATGGAAGAAACAACTTATTGATATTTATATAACTTAGAACTTGTTCTTCTTAAATATCCATTAATTGCTTAAAATCATAAAAAATTGCCATTACAAAAGCATAATGATGTCGATTTGAAAAAAATACATATTTTTTGTAACATTTTCTCTAAACTCTTAAGCAAACATGGAATTAAATTTGAAGTTTCCCAGTGAGTAAATCGCCTTTTTAACTTTATCTATTATTTTCGGTGCTAATTGATTGAAATAAAGAAAACTATTTTAAGATAATTATCATCCATACGAATAGGTAGTGGAAAATTACGTTTAAAATTATTTTATATGACATTCGAAATAAACTTCAAAGTAAATTTAATAATGCATTTAATTTTATAAAATGTTTCTGATGAATAAGTTTAAAAGTCGTAAATTTTTTTTGCGAATTTTTCAAGCTTTCAATTCCTCTAATTGAAACAAAAAAGTGTTCTTAGCAAAAATATGTAAATATTATTATTTGACAAATAACAACAAAACTTATTATCGGCAAATATCTCTTTTCATCTTCATTCGACACTTTTCACCCAGGCCTTTAAAATCGAGTAAATAATGGAAAATTCCTTTTCTTGTTTCCGATGTTTTTAAATATATTTTTCGAAAATTGCTTCCAAACGCATCATACTTACGCTTCAGGCTAAATTGGGTTACGAAGCTCTCCTTAATATAGAAAAAAATTAAGAAAGATTTCTCGTAAAAACATCCAACGTTTCTTGCTAGACTTTTATTGGTTACAAGTAATTTGAGCTATATCGAACTAGCATAAACCGTTATTAGTCATAAACTTTCACCATAAAACTCCATCCGAGTTATTTTTTTACCATTGGTGAAATTGATAAGGAAAATGGACTTGGAGTCTTTTGCCCTTCTATTTATTATTTTTTTCAGTACTATATTTAGATCAGAAGGATGGAACAGATTTTATCACCGCTAAAGAAAACGTATTATCAAACATGTTTTTTTACTCACTTTGCCCTTTGGTGAAATCGTGTGCTTTCCTTGGAATTTGTTTGTTTATTTTTTACCCCCGTGTTTTGAAATGCCTTTTTGCTTTTACTCCCGATTTTTTTCCTCCTTCGATATAACTCGATTTTTTTTTCTGATTTTGATGTAAAGAAAGTATTCTTGAAAATATCTTATAAAATAGTATCATTAAATATTTTAGGGGTAAAAAGATTATTTGTTGAATCAAAAGAAAAAAAGAACGAAAGTTTGTCTCCAGCTCAGCCTCGGGATTTTTAACTTGACTCCGAATATGTTTAAAGAAATATTTTTTCTTTCTGATTTCCATCACTGAAAGAAGAAATATAAACTAAATATGATGTGGATAATTATATTTTCAGTAGATATTTTATTTATCTTTTCTTCAATAAACTCGGTTTTTATTACTTAATGCAGAAGTAGAAGTTCAAAAAATATTCTTCGGATTCTTTTAAAGAGAAAATAAAGTCATCGTAAAAGCAGAACTTTGTAAAGGAAACCCAATTATATGAATATAGCAAAGGCATTATGATTATGTCTAGGTATAATATTAAAGAAACAAACAACCATGTGAAAATATTAATTTTATTTATTATATTTTCTAATTCTTAAATCAGATTTTGTCGTTCTTGAACATGATGAAACATTCATAATTAGATGAGTATTTTATTATTTTAAATTTTGTTATTATTTTAAATTTTTAAAATTTTATTATTTTAAATTTTTAAAATTTTATTATTTTAAATTTTTAAATTTTTATTATTTTACAATTTTAAATTTTTTTATTTTAAATTTTTAAAATTTTATTATTTTAAATTTTTAAATTTTTATTATTTTACAATTTTAAATTTTTTTATTTTAAATTTTGTTATTATTTTAAATTTTTGAAATTTTATTATTTTAGCTCTTTATTTTAAATTTTTTCCAGTTGTTAAATTCATTTGGTTCAGATAAAGAACTGAAACAAAATGTATTTAAAAACATTTACAATTAGTTTTTTTTTTGATTATGTATATTTTAATCATTTTCAAAATTCAGAAATTTTTATAATTTACATTACAACAGAAGAAGAATTTATTCTCACTTTACATCTTAAGAAACACTAACTTAAAAATTCCTTCTCACATTACAACTTAAGAAAAACTTGTTAAACATTTCTTTCTTATATTTCAAATGAAACAGCCTAATTAAAGAATTCATTCAGACAAATTATTTGCTGAATTAGGAGTCTCAAAATGATTATATTTGTCAAATAGATAGTGATTTTAATAGACAGTTAAATGAAACTGAATTTATATTAAATGTTTTCATATGTACAAAATATTGTTATAAATGCTAAACAAATCAATTGAAATGAGTCATATGTCCAATAATTTCCATTTGCTGTAAGAGTTCAAATAAATGCATACTAGTTCCAAAGAAATTCTTGAATAATAAGATAACAATTTGACGATATATAACTGTAGTCATGTAACAAATAGATAACAATTGTCTGCTGTAAGATACCAGGTCAAAAAAAAAAAAAAAAAAACAGAATATGAATTGTTGATTAAAATATTCAAAATTTTTAATACACTACAACAAAAGACTTCTTTAATAAATGTCAGTTAAGAAAACAGTTATTAAGAAATAAAAAACGATTTCATTTAAATAAATATAATTAATAACAATTGTATGAAAAGTATAAAACTAATCTACAGCAAAACTACATTTTACCGAAGTTATTAATGATAGTTCCCAACATGAAGTAAATGTTCATTTATAGTTATTTTTGAGAATAACTTTGCATATTAGCCGGAACAGTATTTCAATTACAAAACAAATCCGTTTTCATACAATGCATATTTTCAAGTAACTCTCTATAGCATCCCAAAAGTACAGGTAGTAATTCACATTTCGATTAATCTTTAGAGTAGTTAGATGTAAGGGAGTGATAAGTAATGCATTATCAAATTAGCATTAAAATAGCTAATTTTCTCATAATTTACATTAATATTTCAGTAAACAAATTAAATATAAGCATTTGTTTAAACGAAAAGATCTTAGTTTTATAAGCAAGCGTTCATGATTGCTCATAATTAAATTAATCCTGAAGAATAGATTCTTAAGGTTTTAATAATTTAAGTTGAATAAATTACAGAAATAATTAATTTTAATAATTAATTATTTCTGAGTTGTTCAAGTACTTAAATAATCTATTGTAATGAGATTAAGGCAATTAATCAGGCAAAATCTAATAAATTGTTGAATGGAAATATTCAGCGTAGAACAGTTTTAAAAGGAAAATATTTCATTTAATTGTTAATCTATTAAGAGTCTTACTAAAATAATTTACTCGTAACATGTGCTGTTGTTATAGTAAGTTTAAGTTTTAAATTTACCGAATAAAATTTTTTGCAACATTAATTATTTTTTTATACTGATTTTAAAAATTACAAAAATTCAACTTGTTAATTAATTATTAATGAATATATCATTTAATAATTATACTAATATTAAGAGTTTAAAAACAAAACACATTTTAAATTTTTTTCTGTGTAAAAATTATTCATCATTTGGCAAATATTTAAATAATGAGTTTAAAGTATTATTACTAGGAACATGTACCAAAATAAAAACTGTTTTTACTTGCATATGAAATACGATACAAATATGTATTCTTTGACAAAAGTATAGATTTCTTAGTCTAGCAACTAAGATAATTTTTAAGATGTACACTCTACAGCAAGAATTATTGCAATAACTTTTGTGTGAAAAAGTGCGACTATTATTATAATTAGTGAAAATAGAATAAGAGTTACTATGTTATCAGGGACTTTTTAAGAAAAAATGGGGACATAAATAACTATTTTTATACTCAAAATAATATTATGTTCGCGATATGACTTAAACAATCGAATATTCTTTAAGAATAAAATGTATCCTATTATACTGTTTCTATTTAATCGATCTGTCTGCTATGAAAATGACCCATCCTCAATAATCAATTTCCTCTTGAATACAATATTTTGTAATTTTGTTGAAAAATACAATCGTAAAGTAATTTTATTTTCTTCTAGTTTTGATTTTCTCCATTTTTTTGCGTATAGTTTTGAATTTGGTTCAAACCAATTTTTTATTGGGGTAATAGTCCAGCATGGCAATGCTGGTTGTAACAATGTTAATAACATTCACTAGATTCAAAGGTGGTACGTTAAAACGGGTTGCTACGGCTATTTTCAACAACAACAAAAAAAAATTAAAATCCTTTAATAAATAGCCCGAAGCAGAATCCATTTTGACCCAATTGTTAAGAACAGTGCAAAACAAGATGGGACGAGTTAGCTCCGCACTGAACGATGGTGGGTTTAAATTACCCCTGTTTCTCAATTTCTCCTGATAACTTCCCCTACTGTATATAAAAATAAGTACCTCTTATGTTTTGAGAAAATACTGCTGACAAGCGTTTATCTCGTGACGGAAAACATCGTGTGCACACAGAGGTGTATACGCAAATAGAAAATTGACGTGAGCAAGACTAAAACTAATGCGTTAAAAGAAAGCGAAGTACTTTACCAAATTCTACGGGATATTGATCAAATAAAAATATATTATATTTAATCATTCGATTTCATTGCATGGCTCCGAAAGAATGCCTATATTATAACTCATTAATCAAATAAAAGTGTCGGAAGGAAGAAAGAATATTTAAGGACAGTATGGAATCTCAAAGATTGAAATCTTATTTTAATTCACAAATATCTTATTACCATTAAGCTGTGAATTCTGGATATCATCCATGTTCAAGTTTGTAACATGATTTATTTGCTAAATTTTCTTAACCAACATCTGGGTCTCCTTTCTGAATTTATATTTAAATTTCTTACTTCTTTCCTCTCAAATGAAGCATGATGATGCAAATTAAAAAATAAATGGAAGTGGAGTGAATAAATGTAATCAAGTCGCATAAAATCGACAGAGAAATGATTTGATATATATATAAGGTTACAATAGAAACGATGGCAGTGTAAAGCACACGAGAGTCTTCTTGTGTGTCTATGTGTTTTGTTGAGATTAAAACTCAACACACACTGTCTGATTGATTGAATATTTGAAGATTGTACATGCATCGTATTCCGGTAAGCGTATTATTTAATATATCTTAGAAGTTGTTAGTACTCATATATATAGACGTGAAACTGACTGTCAGCAATCCACTTATTAAAGGATTAATAAACTCTATTTTGAAATACAGTTGACTATTTTAATTGCTTGGTTTGTGTTTCAAATTAAGTTGAAATTTAGATTTTGTGATTAGAGAGATTTATGATTTAGAGATTTATGGCAACAGAAGAGAAGGATAATATAATTATACCTCAAGCTGACTCTGTATAAGTGTATCAAACTAATTTTCGGTTACAGCTTGACATCTAATAAGTAAACATCAACCAGCCCCACTAAACTCGTTCATAAATATGACGATAACTTTTTCTTAATTTACCTTTGAAGGAAGCAGTACTCTTTCTAGGAGTTTATGTTATGTGATTGTGTTATTCACAATGATGTTTTATGTTATATTACTTTCGTGCTTTAATAATATTATTATACATCAAGAAGAGTATTCCATCTTTCATGTCCCTGCAAAAATAGTGCGATTTCTCATCATTCTTGAAATTAGCGATGCTCTTCAACATTCATTTTTTTTTCTTTTAATTCTCCTACTACCTGTGTTTGACTCAGATTTATGAATACAAAGGCCTAAAATATGTGAGCAATCGTTTGAAGGAAGTAAAAATATTTAATAAAAATCAATATTTATTCTTGAGTGACTTCTTACTAAACTCAGAACTATACAAATTAATAAAAGCAGCATAAAAGTGCTTATTTTTCTTGATTTCTCTGCAAGAGAAATATTTCATATTTAGTGCACTAACCAAGGAAGTAGAAAAGTAATGTCGAGTAAAGAAATTTTTTATCATGTATGATAAAATATTTACTGTCATTGTTTGGGGAAAATAAGAATACTGATTCATCACAAGTATTTTTAATTCATTGCCTAATGTTGTGGTTTATTATCAATAATTATGTAAAATTGGAAATTTAAAAAAATAAACTATGTAAATCTTAATAAATTGCATGCTGTTGTAGTGGTAAGCCTGCTGTGGACCGATGCGGCTCGCGAGTTATACATGCTTACTCTACAATTATATTTTTGGGACTCTTTTGAGGTAACTAATGAAACCATGATTTAGAGATAGTAATTTTATATTTTGCTGGATTCACGAAGTAAATACGCTTCATACGAATATGGAAGGAGGAAAAAAAATTCTTCAATTATCACTTGTAATATATACACTGTATAGCAAAAAAAAAAAAAAAAATCGAGCACCAAGAAAGAGATGTCGGATGGAGAAAAAAAATGGCGGATAAGAAATATATGTACAGAATAGGAAATGATTAAAATTTCAGAAAAATGGAATGATTTATTTCAGAATAACATAGTTACAAAGTAACGAGCTCAATAAGGTGTTGACCCATTTCTAGACTGGATGTAAGCTGCCACACGATGTGGCATGGAGTGATAAAGCTCTCTGATGACAAATTTGTTCCAATTGTTGGATTAGGTCAGTATCGCTGTGTTGTAAGTATGCCTCTGTTGACGACCAAAGGGATCCGGCTATCGAGGAAAATGGCACCCCAGACCATAACTCTTGATTGAGGGCTTGTGTGACGTGCAGTAGTGAAAGCAGGATAGGCACGCTGCCTTGCGTGTCTCCAAACACGTCTTCGATGATTATCAGGACACCGATGGAAGCATGATTCGTCGCTAAACACTATTCGTCCCCAGTCAGTATCATTCCAAATTGATCGAACCAAGTACCACTGTAATCTGGCTCAAAAGTGTGCAGACATGAGAGTTGGGTGACGTAGTGGTCGGTACGAGCGTAGATTTCGCTCTATCAACCGTCTGTGAGTGGTCATGGTGGACACTCGTGTGCGAGTCGCACGTCTGATGGCTGATAACGATATATCAGGCGCTGTGACAGCTCATCTGACAATCACCCTGTCCTCCCGATATGCTGTGGCTCTAGGACGACCGCTACCATCTTGGAGCTGAAATCCGCTATTGCCTTACCTTTTTTGTCAGTATTTTCTAATCTCCGCATCACTTTGACCCATATGACGAGCGATTCTCCGATTTGCCCAACCTTCCTCTTTTAATCCAATGACACGACCTCTTTCAAACTCTGACAGTTGCTCGTAACGAGCTTGAATCGTGCTGCAAGGTATTTTTCCAGTCTTTGAAAGGTATCCTAAATCGCAATGGAACAGAAAATTTGACCATCAGATTGAGAATCGCTTCTCATATTCACCTGCTGAGTGCGCAGTTCCTATTCGCTTTATCTTTGCATACAACATTTCATTACAATCGGGCAACTCCTTCTTGGTGCGTAGATTTTTTTTTTTTGTTATAGAGTGTATTTGTCAAATTCTTCACATATTATTAACTGTACAAGAACTCTTGGCAATAACCCACAAAGAGATATCAATTTGGTTTTCCATATCTTTCAGAATCTAGACGTACAACCTTATTTAAATTTTCAGTAAATATGTGCACATTATTGCGTAGTAGTAACATAGTATTAACAAGATAAAAATAAGATTTGAAAGTAGTGCAAGTTGTTTGAAATTCTTATTTTAAATTCTCTCGATTGCATTATCGTAAGAAAAATGACAATTGTTTCCATAACTGTAAATGATCAGATAAAAAAGAACATTTTGATGATTTTGAATTATTATACTTATCTAATTGTACAAATAATTTGCATCGTCCAAAGCATTTTAGCTTATAAAAGGAATAATCTGTAGGGACAAATTATTACTTAATAGCAGCAAAGTATTAATAAGATGTGAATAATATATGAGAGTTATGCACAATTTTTAAAGGTTTTAAATGCTCTTGATTAAATGATTATATGTGAAGCAAAATTAGTTTCCGAAACTATAAATGAATCGAGTAAGGAGAAAAGCATTTTGAAATGATTTTGAATGAACAGTCTGATCTAAATGTTAGAATAAATTACATTGTTCCAAGATATTATAACGTATAAAAAGAATAACATATAACATAACTAAACATATTATACTGTAATATTAAAAAAAAAATACATAATTGGAAATATTCTAGCTTAAAGATGGATACAATATATACTTTTAAAACTTTCTAATACTAGAAAAAATGCTATTGTTCTTCACAAACATTCTATCATAAAGGGGGGGGGGGTTTACTAGTTAGTTAATATTTTCCTGATTCTTTAGTAATTTCTACCATCTACATTGTTCTGAGGAAGATTAATCCAACATTTCATTAAAATTTGTAATTAATACATCATGACTTCATATTTTGTCGTAAAATTTTTTTAGTTTCATAGCAAAGTATGAGTTCAATGAGATAAGTCTTATAAATAAACACTCTACTCGTACAGGATATTTATTACATCTGATGAAATTATAATTATGAATAAGCTAATTTTATGGCATTCAATAAATGATAAGTGACTTTATTGTACAAATGATTTAACAATTAAAATTTATGCATTAGGATTTTAACCATTGTTTTAATTTTTGGAACTGAAAAGAAAAGTAGTACTTTTAGCATCAGCTTTGTGATAAACTGTGAAAATCACAAATACAAATTAACTAAATAATGCGTATAAATAGCAGAAATTAAGTTTACCCACAAATAAAACCCGGATACACATAGAAATTCCTAGATAATGTTCAAAATAAATCATCAACTTTCTTTATAATAAAGAAAACATGAAGTTTGAAATTAAATAATGCTCATCTTTTCATTCCTAAGAATTTCAAAACTTATTTTCTTTCTAAATATCCATCGGTTAACATTTTTTTCCATAAAAAATGAATATCCAGAAATCTGTCTCTTAAAAATTTGAAACAGCAGATAAATATTTTAAAATATATGCAAACGACATTTGTTAATGCATTGCTATATTTTTAATGTATATATTTTTGAAAAAAATCGTTTTCTATTATTTTGATTTTAGATATTGTTGTTATTGTTTTCTCTTATTACTTTGTAGTTATCCAATTTCTAAATTACATATTTTACCTATTACAACAACTAGTATAGCGAAAACACTACAACAAAGAAATCGAATGCACTCTTTTCAAAAACTTCGATCTTTTTTAATGTAAAATAACTCATAAGTATAAAAAGCTTTCTATTCTACAAAGTAAATATTATCTAAGCATAAGTCTTTTTTCAAAATAAGTATTTATTTAGAAGAAAAAAATTGTAATATCAAAACGATTAAATTTATTCTTACGATTTTTCTGATAGATAGATAGATATAAAGGCTTCATCTTGAAACATCGACAATATCAAAACACATGGGATGCAATGCAACTCGACGTGCTATTTACCTCTCAAAGTAGAAAAAAACAGCCTCGTGGTTGTTTAGATAAAAAAAAGCCCTCTATTTTCGATACCATATGAAAGAGAGTGGATTTCTGGGTTTGTTTACTTTTTAAAGAATGGAGGTGCAAAAATGGAAAATGAGGTGGATAAAATAGAGCACTTTCGCTGATTGGACTTTCATGTGATTGGGCTTTCTTGGGGCTTTGATATAAGATTCTCTATCTTTTGTGCCAAAGATTTTGATTCGGTAAGTAAAATTTATGACCGGAGAATTTGAAAGAAAAGTAAAGTGTTATAAATTAACTCTTGGGTATATTTTTAGCGGAAGGAAAGGCTTATTCTCTCATATTTGTTTTCTTCCTGACAGTTGAGCCTGCTTCTCTTCAAATTCCTTTATCATTTTTAGATGCTGATATAAATATGAACTGAATTGTTTACTTGTTCCCATTTAATTTATGACAGTGACTGGAAAATGATGATGTCTGTTACTAAATGGATAACATTATTGAAATTATAAATATTGCTTGTTTTCTCTTAAGCTGAACCAAAGAACATTACGTAACACACTGTTTCTTTTCTTGTCCTTCTTTGATATAATTACATAAAAAACAGAATTATTTTCATTTAAAATCACATATTGAGTAATTAAAATTTTATAGAAGAATAGACAACTTTTATTTTGAAACAACGTAATCCATTTAGCATTCAATCTTTACCTTCGAAAGTTTATCCTATATATAGAATATATTTAATTCATTATTAAAGTTAAATGAAAAATTAAAATTTGATATACTGATTTTCACTGAAGCTTATTTCAAACAAATTTCTTTTCCTTACTTAAACTTGCAGAAAACAATTTTATGATACAACATAAAGTTTGTAGACTATACTAAACAGTATCATTTTTACTTCATATTATAAATTAATATAAAAATACTTATATATATATATATATATATATATATATATATAAATGTCGAAAAAGTTTGGCTTACTGCATTAAGTCAACTTCTTTAAAACTAGTTTCTTATGAAATGGGTGCAGTTATTTAGTGGTTTAAATGTTGTGGTGGATGGCGCATCCAAACGTTCTATATACAAACCAGAGACTTGGATTTCCCGCATTCAACGTTCTTTAGGAAACCATGGCATCCGGTTTACATAGGTGAAGTTTTATTGACGTCATCCACTATAATATTGCGGTTTCCACTTAACTGCTCCATTTTCCAAGGAAACCAAAGCATAACCAAGAGGTCATGGGCGTGAATTCATGGTTGGTTTTCAAGTTATGGGATGAACTTGAGTTCACCAATGACAGGACGTGGCTATTCTACTGCATGTTAAATTCTTCGACACTGCAAGTCCTCCCTGGTATTGAAGTTTGGAATTTGATGTATTAATTCACGTGCTGTTCTCATCGCTTAACTGAGCCCAAAATTACGCGATTCCTTAAAAATGACTCTAAATACGATGTTAATTATGTGATCAAACTAGTCATTAAAAAGTACACCAGGAAGAAAAGCAAATAACAGAGTCTTATTAATAGTATATTCATATGCAGTACAATCGTAGGAAGGCATTAAATTTAAAGTTACTTCTAGTGAGTGAGTTACAGTAGATAATGTTTGACATATGCCATGTCTGGCTAATTTTTGTCTTACAGTTGCTTTAAGTGTACACAACTAGAAGAATTCCATAATTTGAGCTTCAGCATCTGGTAGAAAAACATATTAAATTCCGCTGTATTGAGGTTCTTTGGCACAAACAGGTTTAGAATTCTCTGCGACTTTAAGCCTATGCCAGCATTCTCAATTCGTATTGGCGGGAAAATCAGGGTAGATCAGACTTTTTGCAAAACATGACCACATTTTGGCATAGTGTACAGATCTAGAGAACGTACTGGTCAGGGTAATTAACGAATAAATCTATATATAGAATAGTCTGGTCAACAGCCAGTCGTACTTTTTCTGCAAAAATGTAATGTGTAGGACGCCTTTCAATTAAGTAAATGCAACGAAGTTTAATCAATAACAGATTCAATGCCGACTGTCCGGCCCAAATTACTACCTGAAAGAACAAGAGGTGACTTTGATGTATAAGCAATGACACCCCCATGTAATGACTTCAGATATTGCGTTTGTATAATAATGACAAACGCATGCCAGAAAAGTTTTTATTCTTCAGTGCATTTACCCAAAAATTTGCTCATTATAAAGATGTAAATAGAAATGGAATTCTTCTGAAAGAAAAAGAAGGCGCTACTCGCGTATTAAATGATCGTTATAGGCATCACTGTGGTTCGTTGATAAGGTGAATCTTTATACGCATCACTGTCGTTCGTTGATAAGATGGATCTTTATAGGCATCACTGTCTTCGCTTTAACGTCAGAAAGAGTCTCAAAAATTGTCACAGTGCTAACAATCTATGATACTGCAGACGTCGTAGCTCTGTCAGTGAGCCAGTCAAGTATCTTACTCATGGTACGTGACGTGGCTGTAAATATCGTATTGGAAAGCCAACCATATGTCTTTTCTTCTGAGTGCTAATGGCTGTTCTCACTGAAATCCTGCATGTTTTCTTTTGTAGGCACTTCCTCAACCATCCAATCCATATTTTAATGGCAGTTACAGGGAAGCTTGATAGGCCAGTAGCAAAATCATAGAGCGATAAGAATCGTTTTGTTAGGCCACTTACCTGATGTTATCAAACTCCGAAAAGTATAAGTATCGGAATTTCTCCTTAATTAACGATACATAACACAAACTTTACATAAACAATCTAAGTTCGAATGTGACTTCCAAATGACAAACACGTTTTTATAATTTTTCCTTTCATGCAGGTTGTACATAGCAATACTTATGTTTGCGGTGTTCAAATAAACCGAATTGCCAAGGATCAGAATATCTCAACTTACTGTTCCATATATTAGTATATATACAATCTGCAATGTTCAATGCATAAAGAAATGTAGGAATTTATTCCGACTATAAAAGTATTAACTTATAATGTATGTATGGGTGCTTAGATAAATTTGATAATAGAATTTAAGATATTATGAGCTTTTAAACAGACAGTATAACCATTAATTTGTTGGGAACGGATTGATTAATATATTTAATTAAATGGAGCATTCAAAATAGATGGAATTTTAGTATGTCCAAGTTGTGAAAACACTGAAAACATTCAAGCTTTGCATCCAAGTATTAATCATTGAAGAGGACATGATGAATAATTTTTAAGCCATTCGTATTTCCTATATCTGTATAACAAAAAAGATAATCTAAAAATCATTAATAAGGAAACAATTTTTTATTTTTATATACTGTCATATATAATTTTGAATATTAATACTGAATGATAAACTGTTATACTAGCAATTAAAAAAATATCAAAATACGGAGTTTTATTATTACAAAGAAGATTAATTATAATATTAACTTAGTTTTGTTTTATTTATTTTAAATTCTCATTCAATATAAAATCTTTCGTCACGATAACATGCTTTCATAATGAGTGTATAAGAATCGTACTGATCAAGTACTAGTGAATAAAATACTGCATTACATTTGTAAGCAAAAATATATAAAAGAGTGCCTGTTAAGGAGTAATGAAGATTAAAGTGAAAATTCACATTTTATGCGGGCACTTCAATTTCTGAGCCCCCATACAATACCACATGAGTACTAACTACATATGAAATCAATTTAATAATATCGAATAACAATGAATGTTAAAAATTAATTTTATGGGATGATGTATTTTTTTAAATCATTTGATTCGGCTATCTATATCTCGTAGAGAAAAATATCAAAAAAATTGATGCGGGTAGTTTAATAATATCGAATAGCAATGAATGTATGATATTTTTTAATTAATATATCAACATGGATAATATTTATAAAACATTTTCACAATTTTTTACTAACTTTCATTTACATATTTTTTTCTATCATTTCGTTCATTTATATATTTTTTATTTACATATTACACAAAATTATGATGTAGAATTTCAGGATCAAGTGACATATATTGATCCAACCTACATTCCAAACATGCACACATTCCAACGAGCAAAAATATGGAGCTTGACAGATTTAAAGTGAATCAGCCCTTCTACTCAAGGGCTCCACGACTCGAAGGAAACAATGCCGACCATTACCACTTGGCATCCATGACCGCTTAACTCGACTTGAACATCACTAGAACGATATGATCACTGTGGTAGTTGAGATTTTATTAAATAAGCATGTTTTTTTTTAAAAAAATTTAGCGTTACATTTTCGAGGATTTAATTTAGTATTGAGTGATGTTTGCAAAATAATTCGAATATTAAATCTTGCGTTTTATTTGGCACCCAGGTGGAATGTGATAGAATATATAACTTTATAGATAAATGATTATATATAAAGACTATAGGTTCTATCTTTTTTAAAATCACAATTAGGATAAATTAAATTATTCAACGGAGAACTCTACCAATCTTCATATGGTGTGATATGAATTTTTTACAACTGAGAATGAATCCTAAAACATCTTCTTACGCAGATTTTTGTTCAGAGAAACACGCAACCTGTTGGCTGTTATGTTGAGGGGTTCTAAGCAAAATTTATTTAACGAAGGAATTTTTTCATTACTTTTTGCCAGTTTTTATATGCTTAGTTTATTTTACATTCACACCTTTAGATGCTGAAATGCTACGGATAACTTTTACCGTTATTTTTTAAAACAAACGTGACGTTTAATTTATTAAAATTTACATTTGAGTAATTTAATCTAATTTTTATTAACTTAAGTGATGATTGGAACGAAGCTTCATAGTTATTCACAATATTCTTTTTTCAAAAGGAAATTTCAAAAATATTATAGCTAAACTAGATATAATGTACTCAATTTTTAATGAAAGCTGAGGTTAAAACTGAATGATTAAGAATGATTTCCGCTTTTAAAATTATTGATTTTAATAATGTATTAAACATGAATAAAAGTTTAATGAAATCATGATTGGTTCATTTTAAATTCAACAACTTTGAATATTATTCAGGGTTCCCGGTAAAGTCCATTAACCATGTCCCCCCCATTTTTTTAAAATTCTTAGCCGCTGTAGCTATAGCCATTCAGTACAGAAGTAGCTATATATATGGGCTGTTTGATGAGGCCATTGACAGCGTCACCTGGTGTGAAACTGCGAAGTTAGTACTCTATCTCAGAAACGATACAGGTTAGAGGAAAAAGGGGAATAAAAAGTTGTAAAGCATAATTGATTGGGTACGAAAAGACACATTAAGGACATTTATGGAAAAACAACGGCATGGACTTTATCAGGTACTCAGTACATTGATATGCTTTTATAAAATATTTTTCAAAAAAATAATAATAACTAAAGAATACTCTTTCACATGTATTATATTTAATCAGAGTTTAATTAAATACCTTTAGAATTCAACAAACTTGGAAAAATAACAGAATTTACATGTTTGAGGCTTATTTTTGTGCAAATTCTGCTTGCATAAAAAATAAAATTAATGAAATGTACTTACTTAGGCGCAGGGTTGCCTTCAGCTTCACATACTAATCTTGTGCTTTGATACAGGCTAACAGTCGTCCTTGGGGATGGATACACACGATTAATCTTTGGTTTATCTATAATTTTAAAAAAGACAGTTATCAATTAAGGATGTATTTAATTATTTGAAGAGTAAGCAACTATGAATTACATTGAAATGATTCTTAATTTTTATGCTCTTTGATAATGTCCTAAGTGTTTGTTACGACATCCTCTTACCCATCTCGTGTGTCAACTTGAAGTTAGTCAACGTCTGAATTTCAACATACGTTTAAGCACAGATCAATAATTTAAAATAATCTTTTACATCCTATTAATCTTTATTTACCCCTTAAGTATGAGGGATGCTTTCAAAGGGGAATATCCTATCCGCGAACACTAACTACTTTTATAATCTATAAAAGAATTATCTTACTGGAATTAGATGCTAGTTCCTCCTTCAATCACTCAGACAACTTTAGATCCTAATATTGACAAATCCTTCAGAAAATAAGAATACTTCCGCGCACATCTTCTAATACCATAAAATTTATTTTAAATCAGTTCTCTGTCTTTTTAATACGACCTGATAATATCTATTCATTCCTTTTCCGTAATTTACACCCCGTTCCATTTAATTGGGAAGAATCAGGGAACTTATATATAAAATCAGAAAGGAAACCCGGATGTTAATTGAATAGAAATAAATAGTGAATAGCCTATGTTACAAGTTTTACTCATCCCTAGAAATTACTGAAAATTTAATGCAGCCCTGAGAAACCAATGTGCATTAATTACGATAGCTCTAGCTCTAAACGATATTCTTAAAATGGACAGAATTTACTGTGATGTTATTGCTCTCATTTCTGTTTCTGTGTACCTATAATTTGTCACCTAGCGGATAACTACGCACTGTGGAATGGTGGAAACGAGACAAAAATACTCTTGAAAATTTCGATTGATAGCTCATGACCTTGATACGTCAGGAATTTCATGCTTCCTCTCAGATTCAATCAAAGCAAGAATCAAAAATTCATATACTACGTTTTTTTTCCCTTAAGGCTTTCGTATTCTGCTCAGAGCCCTGGAATGTCTATGAGACCTAAGGTTCCAGACGGTTATAATTTGATTTCATATTAACTCAGAAGTGGACCCACTAGACACGTGTATTTCGCGATAGAAATAAAACTCTAGTTATCTAGTGCTTGTAATACATCTCCAGGAATTGTATCCCATATTAATACTGCATAGACGTTTTTTCTATATAGATACTAAAAAATTTAATATACAGTAGCCCACGCGTTATGGGATAGAGTTTTAGGGATTTATTCTAAGTTATATTTCTTGAATAAGCAGATCCATGTAACAAAAACTATAGAAACAATATTTATATATTTTTTCGCTTATTACGCTGTCTTTGCATTTTTTGAAAAGTAGCATGCTTACTTTTTGAGTTAAAATATTTTGAATTATACATAGATCCAATTGATAAGGCATATTTTGATGATCGAGCACAGTAGTAATCGAAATCAATTCGATCGTGTACCATAAAAAAATTTTTTAATCAGTTTTCCTTGAATCTTTATGAGCTGATAAAATCATTAAATTCTTTCTTTAATTTTGGAAGAAAATAACTATTGAAGTTATATTAAAAATATGGAAAATATTGTCGCGAGACTCGTTTTCCGTCAAAGAGGTGAGAGCCAACGTGGCCATGATCCTACGTTAATTCACTCTTTTACATCCTATTAAATTTCGATCAATAGGTTTAATTCAGCTATATTTCGATTGTCATAGTCAACAGATGAGATTCACTTGCTAACCTTCATTTATTCACGAAAACTTTTGCAAAGAAACATGAACGGAAGTGAAGTGCCTTTTTGAGTCTTTTCAATATATATACTTCTCGCGGAGCAATAAATTCGAAATAGTTTCTTTTTTACTGTTATTACTTCTTGCATCTTAATACTTTTATTTATAGTTGTTTATGTTAATTTAAAGTAAAATCACATTTTTATTATTTCTATGAAACTGATAATTCTGAATAATTAGTTTGTTGAAAAAAAGTTTCGAATTGAGATTATTCCGTATTATTTGTTTAACTTTCCTATACTTTCTATGTGACAATATTAATGACGCAGTTAAAAATAACCCCAAAGATAAGTTAAAGGTAAATTATCTAAAATTTTTAAGTTAGGGTTGTAAATCGGGTTCAGAAAACAACTTAAAAAGAAGAAACTGGTTTTATTAATTTCATTTTCATGTTTTAACTTTTTAAGATTTTGCTAAGTTCTCGAAATAGTAAAACTATTCAAAATGAATATTATTTAGCGTAAAATAAGCGTAATTCGGTTACACAGGTTCCATTGAAGCAAATAATATTTAGAAACGAAAATAGATTCTTCAAATTTTATTTTGACCAGAAAAAGATTTTTAAGTACAATATCGTTGCTAATGGTTACAACAAAAAGAATAAAAGCAGGTGATTCTGACATAAAAATCAATTATTCAATTAAATATTAAAATAAGAATAAAGGATAACTTATTAAAGAAAACTATAAAATATCTTTCCGGACATTAACATAAAAGCAGATGATAAAATTTTGAGTTGAATATATCTTAGCAATATAAGTATATCATAAAGGATAAATTAAATATAATTATTATAATCATAATGTATTAAAATATCACTTTCTTCAACTTAACACCACATAATCTTTATTTTTCCCAAACAACACTATTTAAAACATTATAATAAAATATATTTTAAGGAAATTATTACTATATGCTTAACAAAATTACCTACTTAAGCATCAATAGATATGTTATTATCATGAATACGAAAAATCCATTTTATTATCTCGTCTTTCAATACATTTTATACTTATTCACTTTTTATAAACGAGTATATGTATGTAACAAGTTTTTATAGTTTAAAGCGCATAAAAGTTTATACATTTTCGTGAAATTTATAGATCCTAATTTTACTTATATATATATCAGTCCAATATTACGTTACATACTTAAAATTGAGTATGTTGGATAAAAACAATTCTTTTATGACTAACATTTCTTGCCATCCTTAAAAGTCACAAAGAAACATTTTATTTCATAATGGTTTATTCCAAAATTGCTTAAAATAATACAAGAAAACTTGTTTTGGGTGTAATAGCCATTATATTATGTTTCTAGTTCCATAGAATTTACTGCCTACTGGTTATCTGTAACAAACTGTAATATTAGCTTAGCTATTTCGAATGGTTTTCTGTCTGGAGTTTCTAGTCTTTCGACGTAGTAAAATATTTTTGTTGAATATGAAAGATTTTATTCTGTAGCTTAGAAAAATAGGAGTATTAGGATTATTGTGTACGAATAACAAAACATATATTAACAGAAATATACTAAATATATTTTCTTTAAAATGGTATTTTAAGCAAAAATAAATTTATAAAAATTAAAAAAAAATTAAATCATATTTGTTGGAAAATAATACGTTTATTACTTCTGTTAGATATTAAGAATGTAGGAATTTTAAAAATACATATTTCTGTTATTATTTAATTTAATCAGAACTATTTTTTAATACAATTAAAATTTATTTGACCATTGTGATTATGTTTTCATAGGTATTTATTTAAAATAGAAAACAACAAATTCAACTGTAGCTTGGTGATTACATTAATTTGTTTATTTGTTTACTCATTTAAAAAATACATTCCGCAGTTTTTTCGTTTCGCTGCAAAGTCAATACAGTAGAAATAACTTAAACTTTAATATATATTATAAAACGTAAATATCATTGATTATTATTTATTTATTTTCTTAGAAGAATTTTTAATAAATATATTAACATTTTATAAAAAAATAATGAAATAAAGATGTTTTGATAGCCACATCGTTAAAAATAATCTTTCAATAATCACAAAACATTCGAAAATAATTCAAATCTTCATAGAAATATTTAAACAATGAAATTTCTAAACAGTGATATATTTCTGCATTTGTATTAAAACCACTTAAGAATAGTAATTTCTTATTCCCACTAGAAGTGCTTCAGTTTTTAATTATAAAACACTAAAACTGCTATTGCTACTTCAAAAGTCCAATCTCTCAGATTCGTGGTTTGTTTTATTATTGTGTCAAGCTAATCGTAGAGCACTGGCATAGATAAAACTTCAAAAAATGGTCTTATTTATTTATAACGAATAAATGTTTTTCAGCAAATTAAATATTTTGTTCTGAAATGTGCGCACTTATTTACACTCAAACATTAAGTTAACTGTATCAAATAGTAAAAGGTCAATCGTGTTTCTTCTAGATATTCAGTGACTTCTAGTGCATCCTAGTGACTCTACCATTGCAGTCTTAAAACATGTTTTAAAAACAATTTAAATTAATATTTTACTACAAAACTTCTAAGAAAACTAAAAAAAGTGCCGCTTTATTTAAAATCATTGACAAAAGGGAAAACACTTTAAAAAAATGCATTCTGAAAAAGTGATCTCCACAACATATTAAAACTCAATTTGTTTGAAGAACACATATCTTTGCATGATTTCTATGGAAATACGTAATTAATATTAAATTTATATTTGAAAATGAATATAAATGTTAATGCTACTTCAAAAGTAGTTTTCTACGAAAAGCCTTGAAATTCAGTTTATCGTCTCAGCTGACAGAGACAAATTCATCACAAGTGATTAGTACAAAATATAACGGTTTATTATTTATTTTTCTCTGAAATTATTAAAATATGTTATCAAGTTAATTGAAGCAGTGATATTCTTATAAATTCATAGATAAGAGCAATATTTCAATATTTAAAATAAATAAGAAGAGCAAAAAAAAAATCACATAGGAATTTTAAAAATATAATATCAAAGCCTCGATTTATTTTTAACCAAGTGTTTCAACATCATTCAAAAAAATTTGTTTACTCTTACTTCAAGTATTTTAATTTTTCTTTAAGAGACCTGTTAACATTTTTGTTTGGAAAACACCGCTTTAAAAATATTCTATCAAAAAATATTAAAATGCTACTTTATTTAGAAACATTGAAAAACGAGAACACATAAACAATGCATTCCCGAATAAGACCAGCAAGAATTTCAAAAAGAGAAAGAAAAAGAACCTTTCAAACTATTAATATCTATTTTATTCCACGAACACATATCGATGCATAATCTCCATAACAATCGATGATTCATATCGCATCTATCTCTGCAAATGAATAGGAATATTAATACCACTTCAAACGAAGTGAAGTTTCCTTCGAAAATCCCCGAATTCGAATTATCGTCTCAGCCGACAGAGACAAACCCGTCATAAACGAAATTCCTTGGCATTAGATAAATGCAAGCGCGTCTACGAGTCGGAATCATCAAGTCGATTCCGTAAGTACTTTACCAAGATATCGAGTCCTTTTAAGACCCTTTGCATTGGATGACAACCGAGCGGTCCCGAAAGTGAGCCTTTGATATGTAAATCTTCGAATCTTCCGATGGTAGACGCGATCGAAGGTGGCATTGGAGAGTTCTCGGAGACTGAATATGGCTCGAGGCGCCTTTGTGAGAAAATTCTAAAGCCAAATAAATGATAATAAAAAAGAAGGGGGTGGAAAAATTTGGACACGGACAAAGGAAACCAGTGGAAAAGGGAACTCTTCTCTTTTCAACTTCATTTCGATCAAAAATGTCATTCGCAGATGCTTTTGACTGACTGACCTTTCTTTCTTTGAAGAAGTCTTTATTTGTACTGCGTTAACTGATACTTTCAGTTGTGACAGTTGAATTTTTCAGCCCCAATGTGTGTGTGTTATATATTAGACTTAACGCGCTGGAATTTTCGGGAACAAAGAGAACAAAAACTACTATATTGGCAGAAGAGTTAATTTTAAGTAAAGGAAGCATGTACTGAAGTTTCTTTTTCATCATTTTGAAATTTTTAAAGAATTGTTCATGAAAAAGAAAAAAAAATACGCGTATTTCATGAAGATGTACATAGTATGCTGGTTTATACTTGAAAACAATAGTCGTACAGCAACCACATATTTATTAAATGCTTATTTTCTTTTTCATGTGTGATAAGTCCCTAATATTGAATAATAATTAAATTGTTTGAAATCTCATCAAAATATTTTGGGGAAAGGCAAAGTTTAATTTATCTCTAATTACTTTCCAATTTCGTGACCTGGGATTTTCTTTTTGATTGAGATTCTATTTCTTCCAGAGAAACAGCTTTCATTTCAATTTATTTATTTATGAAAATACGTGAATATTCAAAATGAACAGCATTCCATAGTAATAAATAATGATGTTTTTGTATATAATCTGGGAGAGAAATTGATTTTGACAATAGCACAACATGCCATGGAGTTCCGATTTTCAATATTAAATATATACTCTAACTTAGAAAAAATAGAGATATGAGAAAGAAGTAAATCTAATGACATAGCGTACCTAAAAATTAGGGAAAAAAGAGCAAATGTAGAGTAGGAATCTTTTAAGCAACCAGAATCTGCAAGTTCCTTGATCGTAAAGTGCAGATGGTATCTTTCGTCATAAAAGAAAGAAGATAAATATCTAACTAAACAGAGATGAACAAAAGGTGGTATTTGAAATGCATTCTTTGAGAAATTAGGGCTAAGAAAGACTTGACCATTTTAATACTTTTTTCACTCATCTTTAGAATTGAATGCTTGGGTTAAATATGAATCACTATTTCTCGGAAAGTAAAAAGTTCTACTTTGAACGTCTTTTGTAAGATATTACTTTCAAGATTTTCTTGAGGGGAGTGAGATTAGTTACTAATTCAACCGCTTTCTATCGGTTAATTTTCAGAGTCATGAAGATTTTATGTGTGCTTGTATGAGATATTTGTAATAATTTAAAATAATTTTCGAAGTAACGTAAAGCAGAAATAACTTATCTGTATTGGAATTTATGTTATCCCTCAATTTATATTAATACTGAAATTTGCGATTCAGTAACCATGGAATTCGACTAGCGTAGATTAACAGAGTTCGACTATAGTTAATGTTCCGTATAAAATAATAAAGCACTTTCAATCATTTTCTAGAAGACTAAAACAGCAGTAAAATGGAGAATTACCTCTCAGGGAAAACTAAGGTTATACAATATATTAAATCTTTCTTACTCGATGAACCACAAAAATTATTTTACCTGTTTTTATATTCTTGCACATAAAGTCATAGGAAATTTCACAGTACGTTTTGTAAAACATTGGATATACGAGAATGTCACTCAATACACGGAAAATAAATATAATTTTGAGATCACAAATAGGTGGTGTTCAAGTAAAAAATAAACGCTATAAAATATTTTATAAACAGTTTTTTTTTTTCAAAGTAGCACTTATTTTAATGTTTTTCAGAAAGTTTTGTTTTAAAACTAATAGCATTAAATAGTTATCGAGTCTTATCATTTATGATGTCAAACTTGAATTCAAATCCCTGTCGAAAGCTAGAAATGACAATTGTTAAAAAAATTCGAAGGGAATTTCTTGCATTGTGTAGAAACATTCATTTTATGAATCGATAAGAGGTGTGTCATTTGTGCCCCACTTTTCCTGACAGCATTTAAAAAATCATTTCCGTCGGCAAAAGGGCAATGAAAACTTGCATAATTTTGTAGAGAAAACTTTTCAAAATAACCTGCACTTGGTTTGATATCGATCGTTTCCGTTGGTTTGAAACGGAACAACATTAAAACAACCAGTGAGTCTAAATGTGATATTTGATGCAAACACGAGGGCAGTAAGCAGTGGAGTCAGTTAGCTTAATATTGTTTCATGGTAATTTGAATTTTAAAAATGAAAAAAAAAATACTTAAGCACACTTTTAGTGCGATATTTGTTGCACTTCAACGCGTTTAATGTCTTGAAACCAGACGCTATACGTCTAGTTAGCTTAAAGACTACGATATTTGAGGCAGACAGCTTCAGACATTTCAGGGTAATTTGCCTTTTAACGGCACTCCTTTTTTGCAGAGTTGTGTGTAATTTGTGTTACCCCACTTTGAATAAAAATAGAAATCTTTTAAGTTCCATCTTATGCTTTCAACGTATGTTTAAAAGTTAATTAAATTGACGGGGAATTGAAAATGTTACGTATATATTTAAGTAATTAGCAAATACATAATTATATAATAAATATGAGATACATAAGTTATTATTAGGTATAATATTTTTTTAAAAAAATAGCGTTTGAATGTAATTCAATCACATGAGCAAATGATTCGTAATTTGTAAGCTTATTGTAGGCGTGGAATGTATAATTTGAAAATATATTTAAATGCAGATAATTTACTTGATGTAATTTAAGACTTGGTTTTTAAATATTACGTTTGTAAATTTTTCTTTGCATATTACAGAGATATATCAAATGCTAAATGTAATATAAACAAATTAGGATTTGCCAAAAAAACTTCAGTTTATCAAAATTTTTGTATTAAAGAAAGGTGATATTTATTTTTAATTCACAAAATTATATGCTTTGAAATTTCCAAAACTTGTTTTTATTTAGGTAAATTTAAGATTCTTCATTTCAAAAATCATTCGTTAATTTATTTTCATTAGCATTATTGTGCATTTAAAACTATTTTCTTTAAAAAAGAAAAGATCCTTGCCAAGTATTTTTAAAGTAACAAAAACATATAGGGTTACCTTATATTTCATCTTTCTACCAATAATACTAAATAATTTCTTTGATCAAGACAAATGAACATCAAAATATTCAAGTGATGTAAGAGATATTACAAACTGTTATGAAAAATATGATAGAAATAGCCTGTGTTTATGAATTGGAGAAAAACGCATTATTTGAGAGATACGGTATCCTATACAAAAATTTCCTCATACAGTGAATGAAAATATGCATTTAAATAAATACATTGTATTAAGAAACGTTAAAACTATTTCATTTAAGACCGTAAAAAACTTTGTTCTTACGTTTTGTGATTGAGACTAATACTTACGATAAATGAAATGCTATTCACTTAAGAATCATTCTCGAAAATAGCTTTTAAGAAGTATCATAATTTATATTGCTTTTTGAAGAAAAAGTTACTGTGGAAAGTATTTTACTCCGTTATTACTCGAAGAAAAAATTACTAATTCAAAATTTCTGCGAATTATTTCTCATGATTCAATCAAAATAAATTTTATCATTTTGTTAAAAAAAAATAAGAACAAAGTCTTGACTTTTAAATGTGTTTTTGTGTTTGAAGATATTAATAATGAAAAGAATTTACATTTTAATTTAATTACTGTTACTATATTTTTATTAAGGTTTAACACATACTATTATTTTAATTGTAGTTACTTTTGCATTAAATATTCATTTCTCGTAAGATTGGTGTCATTAACATGCTTTAATTCCTTACTTTGCATAGTGAGTATGTTCTTTTTTTTACAAAATGCAGACATTTTTCTTAGTATTCCTTTTACTTGAGTTCGTATGAAAAGAGATGAAGTACTTGAGAAAACTTAAGATCAAAATCTATCTGCAATTTCAAGTTACGGGAACGAAGTGAACTGTTAAAGACTTACATCTGACATCGACCGTGATTTCCATTTCCTGACTCTGGCCTATATCATTCTTGGCTGAACAGCTGTAAATTCCAGAGTCGGTTCGGCGAATGGGGTTGAACTCAATGTGATCTTTGATGTCGTAGATACCGGAGTGGCCGGATTTCCTCCAGATGATGTTGGCTTTCGGATTGGCATCGGCTCTACAGCGCAGAATAAGAGACATGCCTTCAATGATTTCTTCTTTTGGTTTGCCTTCCAAACTGATTTCAGGCGGATCTGCACAAAAGAAAACAAAATCGATGGATTAGATCTCTTAGAAATGACTATAGGAAGTAGTATATATGGGTTTCTGATGAACTTGCCTTATGAAAGTCAAGTCTTTGGTGTTGTCATTATTGTATGAATAAAAGTTTTGAAGTGTTATTACGGAATATTTGTATTTAAATATCTACGACCGCTACTTAATGTATGGGAAATTCTCTACTGTCGTGAAATTACAAGATATGTATTACTGGTGTGATAGTATGCAGTAATGAAAATTTAAATTAATATAATATTACTCACATTTTATTTTTGTAAGTATTTAAAATTTATCTCATAATATAAGCAACTATATACATTAGTGTAAATTGTAACGAATTATAATAATAAATCAATGACATTTTCCTAATCATATTTTTTCTGTCATATTATGTACCCACGATTTAAATGACTTGGATTAAATGTTTTTTAAAGAACTAAAAATATTGCTTAAAGAGTCATTTTTTCGTAACAATGTAGAAATATTTTGAGAGTAAAAAAAGTTAAATGCATGTTAGTAAAATATTATTTTTATCCTAGCGTTGCTGAAAGGTTTTGCGAGAGTAAACATTTAAACGAAAGATTTAAGATAATATTCACTTTCAAATAGCTCTTTTTAGCGTATGTAGTTTAAAAGCGAAAGCAACTTGCATAACTAAATGTAATAAAATAACTATGTAAATAGACGACAAATAACAATACAAGTAAAAATGGAAAAATAATACAGTTTATTTCTCGATTGCTAAGGAGAGTTTTATTTTACATTGTTTCAATTCTCCAAATTGTAATGTTAATTTACAAATATGAAAAAAATCTTTCAATATTATTTAATTAGTTATTAGTTTCATATACAAATCAGCGACAAGTGAGATAAATCAAAATATTTCAGAGCACTTTTAAATTTATAGTAACTAAAATACGTTACTAAAATTCACTGTCTGCTGCATGATAATTTATAAGACGAACAGTTTATTGACCGTAGAAAAAGAATAAAGAGAAATGTATATGCATACAACAAAAATGGTCTATTTCTAGAAGATGGAGTTTCAGTCCCAAGAGATTAAAAGAAGAATGTTTATCTGACATAACCTAAGAAACGATGTTCTTCGATGTATTTTCAAAGATATACATCTTATATTTTCCCTGTAATGTTTAACAGTTACGGGAAATTGAGATATTTTTACAGAAAATACATACATAGTTATGTTACATTATTAAAAAATGCAGCTTTTATAAAATAATAACTTCTTTAATACTTTTTTGTTCAATTAAATATTTTTCACGTTTTGAATAAAAACTACTACGGAAAAAAAGAAATTCGAAGCTTTATAAAGGGAAAATGTTCTTCAAGCTATTTATTTTTGTCGCCTCTAACTATAACACATTGATATAAAATGTTATATTCGATTATTTGTTTTATCTTTTGTGATGAATCAATTTTTTCTGTTAATTGAAATAAAATATTTCCTAGGTTTTATATATTTAAATGTTTTACATAATTAGTTACCACAATTAAGATATAAATTTAAAATATATATTTGTACAAAATAACACATTTTGAAATTTAGAGAGAATTCAAATTTATATGTTTCATTATTTTAAGCATTAAGAGAAAATTTTACAAAATTTTTGGTTGTTACAAAATATATGCAGATTCAATGCAAAAATTCATTTCGACAAAATTAAATTAGTTAATAAGAAATAAGGACACTAAATATGTAAATATACTTTTGATTAATTCAAAAGGAAACAATAATTGAATTAATCAATTTTTATAAGTATATTATTTTCAGAACACGAGAACTTTAAATGTTTAATACTTCTAATTTCCTCACAAAATAGTTCCGTATTATAACATGTAAAATATAACAAAAACTGTCGCTTTTATTTTGTATGCCTTTATTTTTTTTTTCAAATTAAAAAAAAAATTAAAAAATTAAATGTATAATAAGTATTCATTTTTAACTGATTCAATTGGATTCTATTTTTTCCTTTCCTATATTAAAAAAAATCGGAAAGTAGCTTGAGTGAAGTGATTGCTTTTTATTATGATATTGCTATCAAATATACATTTCAAACAAATTTGACAGAGATTGTAAGATCCTTCAAAATTTTTTTGTAATTATTCTAAGAATAATGAGATTTCTAAGATATTTTTGAATCATATTGATTTTTTATACGAACAAATAGATACGTAAAACAAGGATGTACGCTTTTTTGATTTTTATGTCAGAGTATTGTGTTTTGTAAGTAATGTGGGGTGACTAAGTTACTTTAAAAACATAATTTGTAATAAATATTAATTAAAATTTATTGATAACAGCAAAATAAGTAAAATGTAGATAAAATTACTTGCAAAAATTCTTTAGTATACATTGGAAATCAAATATAATTTATTCACACGTTTTTCAAAAATATATTTATGGTATTTCTAGATACATGAATATTTGTTGATTACGCAAAATAATGAAAATAAAATACATCTCAATGGATTTATTTAATTTTATTTCGAGCATGAATAGATGAATACAAATCAATAATAATATTTGATAAATAACATTTACGATAAATAATATTTGATTCAAAATTTTAAGGAAAATTAGAAATTTTGATTTATTGAAACAGCTGCACTTTTCTTTATATATAGACTTGCAAGAGAAGAAGTGCTCAAAAAGACATACGTTTATCAGTGTGAATCCAATTAAATTTTATTTTAAGTATTTGAAGCTAATGAAGAAATATACAGGAGGTATAATCAATATAATCCTTGAAATTCCGTTTATTTACTCTGCTATTACAACAGGTTTTACTTCATAATTCAAACAAATCTAATTTTCACTGAGACAGTAATTTAGTCAGGTATCTTCAAGGAACTGTTTTAGGATATATATATATATATATATATGATATATTACACATATTTTTCATATGTGTAATATTATATATAATGTATGTTCTCATAACGTAATAAATTTTTAAATTGATCCTTAAATAAAAATCAGTAAAGGCAAGCGCTAAGAAGTCAAATATTATGTCTCAATACTTTTTGTAGGATTCTTATACGCTCATGGACAAAAAATTAGCTATCAAGAAATAATAGCGGAATCGTAACGAAACTTGGGATGAAGGTACATGTCGAGGAGATATGCAAATGATTTGAAATGCAGCGTGATTGCCCATTATGCATAGCCGGTAGAGGGCGTTTGACGTCGTTCTCCGTGGAGTATAAAAAAGTAACCAAAGCTTGTTTGAGTGTGCTGAATCGTTTACAAAGGAAAATCTCAGGTATACATGCCATTACGGCGTTTTCGAAGATAATATGAGCAGCTGTCGCATTTGACAGGGGGAAAATCATCGGCATGGTGGAAGCTAGGTGGTCAGCTAGGCGAGTAGCTCGTCAATTAGGCCGCTCTGATTGTGTTGTGAGGAGGTGTTGGGACCAGTGGTTCTGAGAGATGTTACAGCCAACTGCTTCATCGGCTGCCATCCAGGCACAGGTAGCACCTTCACTAGGGCCCCCTGTGTCTTTTCGAACTATACGAAGACGCCTGGCCGAAGGACATTTGGGATCGTGGCGCTCATTACGTGTGCTGCCCTAGACGCCCACCCATCGACGCCTCTGTTTGGAGTGATGCCGAAACCGAGGAAACTGGACTGTAACGGATTGAAAACAGGTCTTCTTTAGCGACGAATCCAGATTCAATCTCAGCAGTGATGACAATCGTGTTCGTCTGTGGAGACCCCGTGGTGAACGCCTCAATCCTGCCTTTGCTTTACAGCGACACACCGCTCCCACAGCTGGTGTGATGGTATGAGGTGCCAATGCCTACAATACACGGTCATCCCTAATATTGATCCGTGGCACCATGACCGCCCATGGGTATGTACATGACATCCAGCAACCACATGTGTAGCCACTCATGTAAACCAAGGAGCCAATTTTCAACAAGACAATGCTCGGCCTCACACGGCAAAGGTGTCACAAGACTGTCTCCGCACTGTTACTAACCTTCCTTAGCCTGCCCGATCCCCAGATTTGTCTCCAATCGAGCCTATCTGGGATCATTTGGGAGTTGGACATCCCACGAATGTGAACGAATTAGAGGTAAGGTTACAGCATATATGGAACGAAATGTCTCAAGACTTCACACAGTTGTATGCCTCAATGTTTGATCGTATCGCATCGTGCATTCTCGCTACAGGGGGCTCAACAGGGTATTAAATCCTCCGTTCTTTTGCCTTTTTCTCTGAAATAAATGATCCTTTTTCTTTGATTTTCTAAACATTTACTTATATCAAAGTAGTCATTACGTATGCAAAATTTTGTATTTAAAATTTCGTTCATTTCTAATTTTTTGTCCATGAGCGTATGTAGCTTAAACTATCAATGTCAGCCATAATCCTATGGAATTAAAAAGAACATTCTTTGCATATTTTAGCACCGAAATAATTTTTTAAAATTTCAAGCTGTAAATATGCTTTTATTTCATTTGAAAACTGTCACCAAAATTAAATTTTATTAAATTTCTTACGTTTGATTGACAAACGGATGTAATTTACGAATCTAGGAATTATTTTAATTTTACAAATGCTTCTTGGAATTGTCTAGTTTTTTTAATTTCCTGAAACATAATTCAACACTTATTTGGTTTCATGATATTATAAGCAGCAGACTGGGAGCTTTTTACAGATGTTTCGCTACGTAACAGGAACATTGAAAAATGATGTATGTATATAGTTTTTGTCATGCCCAGGCATATAGAAGGGTACATCTTTATAGCCTGAAAGGTTTCAATTGCTGCAGCTGTTGAATCAGGTGCCTTAGAGTCTTAGAGAAATTCGAGTTGGGACAAATAAATTTGCAGAACTGTGTGTCAATCCTAAAAAGGTTTGGTAAATTTGTTGGAAAATTAAGAATATGCTTTAGTGTGAATGGAGTATTCTCACTATTCCTATAACTATTTTAGAATCTTGTATTGTTACACTAAATTGCCATGTCCTTGTGATTTGTTCTGTATCATGCAATAGTAGATCTTACTTGTCTGGAGTAGTTATGATCAGTAAGTGGGATTTCTTCCGATGTAAGATGAAAAGTTTGCATTTCATCACATTGTTTATATCAGACAAAACAAAGTCATATTTCGGGCTTCCTTGGATACTAGGTCCAGGCTTTAAATGCTATCTAAAGTGACATGTGTAGAGATCTATTGAAGATCATATGATTTCTCCTTTAATATGGAGTTTTTTAAGTAGGTTAAACAGTGAATAGTGCAATAAGAATTACGTGTCAATAAGCAAATAAAAAATACACGTACAAAAAATTTAAAACTTATAAAGCTGCGTTTAAAATATAGTATGTTAATTAACATGATAACCACAACTAATCATTTTTAAATGTTTTTTTTTTCTAAATGAATGAAATGCTTTTAAACAGATAAAGGGGAACTATAAGTGCACGAGTAAAAATCAAGAGTTATTTATACTTAAAAAAATATAAAAAATGAAATAAAAACATATTGCGTAAGAAGTCGAAATTTTTTTATAATAGTTTTCTGGAAATATCCCATTCATACTAATAAGGATCATATTGGAATGAAGGTATTCATAATCAATGACTTGGAAGAATTTGCAATTAAATTCCTCTTGAATTCTAATTTATCAAATGGTAAAGGATTTTATTTTTTCTTTGTTTGCAGAATGAACAAAAATATTTAATAATACCGAAAGAGCAATGCTTGGATAAGATTAATTAATTCTATGTTAAATATCTTTTTTATCAAGATTAAATAGCATATTAATACTGCTTATTTAACTGTACGCTCTTATTAAAAAATAGTAAAATTCTTAGAGATAAAGAATGCTATTTTGAATATATGTCATTTTTTTTCCCGAAAAAAAAATCTCTAAGCACTATTTTCTTTTTTTTTCGCAGATAAAAGATGAGATTTGAGCAGAATTGAAATTATTATTTAATGCTTATCAAGAAATTAATTTCCGAAAGCGGAAATTGCTTTTTCAATTCTTTTCTAAATAAAAGAAAGAACGGGCTTAACTTGATCAAAAATTAAAGGAATGTTGATTTAAACAATCTTTAGTGTAACCTATTTCTTTAAATCTTGTTTAATATAAACTTAACAGAAGTAAAATAGTAATGATTTGAGCTTTCCGTTTTAGTAAGTTTTCAGTTGAGGAGAGGAAATGGTTTTATCTGGAAATGAAATAAATTTAATAGTATTTATTAAAAAAATAACATATATTGATAAAACTCGATGCCCTGCGGTGAAAAAAATGCTCGCACAACCTGCTTCCCTTCAGCATTGTTTCGGATAAGCATGAGAATGGCCATGGTAGCCAGTACGGATGCCACGTCTGATAATGTTATGCGCCTATCCGCTAACACCAAATTCTGTACTCTAGCGATGTTGTTTTTATTCGTGGATGTGGAAAGTCACCTACTTTGATGTTTATCCGTTATAATCTGACTTCCTACACTGAACGTGCAAAACCAGCATCCGATCATTAGACATGAATTGAGCTGTTCGCCATAAGCGATCTGTAGATGTTCAGAGATGACTAATAACCCGTGCCAGTTCTTAGAGGATAACACCACGCACATTCATTGCCAACCACATTGTCAGTCATGTCTCGGCCATGCTGTTCTGGTGCTACTCTATTTCCTTCGTCATTATACGCATGCGTCAATCCTCCTCCACTGTCTCTACATCCGCCGATGAATCAGCAAGGGGCTTGAGGTTTCTTATGGTGGCTGTTTGTTTCATCAGGTGCATCATGTGTTCTTTTAAAAAATAAGATGAAGCTTACTTCCATAACAATCCTCATATATATATATATAATAATAATAATAATAATAATTATTATTATTATAAATTATAACAACAGAATTTCATAGAAGTCTACAGAAAAAGAAGAAACAGTAATTTCGATATGTGATCAGATACTTCTAAATATAAAGCCGCACGTTTGGCTCACGATTTGGTTTTTCATTTCAATCCGAGCTAAGTAATTACAGCTTTAGCTCCCTTTAACTATGCATTACTTCCATGTTCAGCATGTAAATTAGTCAAATTAGAAATGCATTGAACAAGAATCACTAATATGCATTGTTTATAATTACTTAAGCTCATTCAACCTATCTTGCGACTGCATTCCGTAACAGGACTGCTCGATACATAACAGAATGTAAGCAAGATGCTCGATTATACACACGCTTATATATATACACACAAATCTTTTAATTTCCTCCAGCTTAAGGTGTAAGAAGCTGAGAGATTTTCTGCGTTCAAATTATTCCATGTCAGGAAACAATTGATGATTTTGAACTATTTCTTTCAAAATTGGATCATTATATTAAAAATAATGATAATAATTTCCCTTTAGATAGAATTATATAATGTGAAATAGACTTCCTCATGTATAATGATGCGCGATTTTATAATAATTTAATTTAATTCTAATATTAAAAAAAATCATAAATTAATTATGAATGGAAATATTAATTTACTTAAGTCTATTAGCTGCGTCATATATTTAGTTTTTCTATTTAATAATGTTATTTATTTTTGTTTCACTTATAAACTTTTTAAGGAAGAAAAATGGCAAGTGCTCCTTAAAATCATGAAATGTCTGGGTCTATTCATTAATGTTAAAGATAATTAAGATAAGGAAAAGAAGGTCATCCATATGAACTAAAAGTCACGAAATATTTCCATTGACCGAATTAAAGAAAATGACAGAGAGAGAGAGAGAAAGAGAGAAGGAGAGGGAGGGAAACCTTCGTAAAATGATGCTTCTTCTCCATAAGGGAGACAGAAAAAGAGAAAGAAAGCAGTATAGACTTTTCTAAAAAAAATTCGACATCAATGTACACTAGAAGACGTACATCAAGTATTATATTTTAAATAAAATGATCTAATATAAATTACATATTGCCTTAGCATTAATAAATTGAAAAAAATTGTTCCTATGCGACAAAGTAAGAAATTAGATATATATTGAATTTATCTATCAGTAAAATTTAACAAAATATGTCATTCTTATCCGATACAATAATTTCTTGAAGCTCAAATTCCTCTATATTTTCACTAACTTGTAAAGATTGGTTGAATTAAGTCTGTGTATTTAGTTTCGAAAGTTTTAAATTTACAATGCAATTTACAGAATTGTTTAGTAATAAATGTATCTCACTTTCCACTCTCAAATGAATAAAAGATTTATAAAGTATCCAAAATTTAAATCAAAATATTAAAAAAGAAACCACTTAAAATTCATATCTAAGAAAACAAAAAAAACATTAAAAACGCAATAATGAATTAAGGTAGAGAACTTTTGAATGAAAATATAGTTTGAACTTATAAAATTTTAACTTAAGGCCAAAATATAAACATTATACGATACGTTTCATTGCAACGTTACTTTCAGTGAATTACTGTCATTAAAGCGTCGAATCAAAGAGCTTAAAGACAGTGGAACATTGCTATTGACAAAATGTGAGATAAAGAGCAACTCATATGGTAAAATGATTAGTGCAGAAAACTTTCATTTCTGTAAAATTTCTTTACATTACGTAAAGTAATAATAAGTGGCTTTTAATATTGAGAGAGGTTTATTTTCGGAATAATCCAGCTTTTGAAGCAAAACAGTTGACTGATTTGAATGAGACAGAGGGTATAACATCTCTATTAACAGTCAAACTGGCCTGCATATCGTCAAAAACCTATACACAGTGCATATGTGTTAGTGAACGCGTGGGTTATAACATAGTAAGTGCGTGAGTAAATAGGAATCCTTAAGACTAATATTTAAAAATGCTCAATCAAGAAAAATTGAAAAACTGCTTGACTGATTTACAGTTTAATCATAAAATTTATGATTGTCATTAAATGTATATTCATATGTTTCTAAAGTTTTTGATATAAAGAAACAAAGTAACTAAATATAATTAAGTAAATACCGATACATATAGAATCATGTGTTGAAAAACATTCGGATGATGGTTGTTCAATCTTGTGCAGCTCAATATTCAGGAATTATTTAAACTTCTAAATAATTGGCATGATACAAAATTTTCTAAATTTAATAAAAATCATCCGTATTAATACCAAAATTGAAATTAATTGTAAGGAGTCTTTTATATTCATCTCATAATTTGAATAAAATATTGAAAAATTAAGAAAAGACAACTCAAACCTTAGCTTAAATAACATGACATTATTGGCGGTAAGCTATCGCATTCTCGGAACTAATATGGTAACTTTAGGGAAACATGCTGCAGTGGGTTACCAGAACAAGATACAATAAAAGTTCTCAAAGACATTCCACTCACTGAACCCTCTCTCTCCAAAATAATAACAATACAATTTATGGGTAAAAAGCAAAATATGATACAAAATGATGGATTTCATCCTAAGTGTGTGTGTGATACAGCCAATAATGAATTTTAAATAATCTAATATATATATATATATATATATATATATATTACTTTTATAAAGCAATTCTATTATAATGAGGTATGCAACTATTGCTTACACCATCTTATGAACTGTTTGTTTTAATTTAAATAAAATCACTGCATTTTGTTTTCGGTTGCATTACCGCAATAACGTTTGTAAAAACATTTCAATAAGCACCTAAAATTATTAAACTAATACAGTTATTTTTAATACTCTATATTTATGAATAAATGAATAATAAGATTACGACAAATGTTGCTCTAAATTAAAAGCGCGATGTTTTTGGTTCTTACATTTTAAAAATAAAGTACTATTTTATCTTTTAAAATGCATTTATAAGTTTTAATTTGAATATAACATTGGTTTCTTATTAATTGTTTCGCGTAAGATAGCAGTTCTCTAACCTTTTCACACAGCAAATAAATAAATGAGAAATAACAATAGTTGATGTTCATTTTTTTTCCTTTGCAGCTTCTCGTGCATGACGAGTCGCGACAAAGGATATGATCGTTCGACAGTGGCGCTTCCTGGAAATTAATTGTTGCTGAAACTGAAAAGAAAGAGAAAAATGCAATTCCATCAACGGAAACTCACACCCACATAGAATCATTCATTGCAACACTTAATCCTGTCTCAGTCAATTATTTTATTATTTTTTCTGAAACTGCCTCATTTAAAGGAAAAATATATAGAAAAGCAATTTCATTTTTAATAGCAGAGCTTATATTGGAAAAAACAACTGACGCAATACTGAACTATACGTAATATATCTCAATCACATAATATATATATATATATATATATATATATATATATATATATATATATATATATATATGTATGTATGTATGTATGTATGTATGTATGTATGTATGTATGTACATATGCATGTGTGTATTGTAGTATATATTAAGGCAAAAATTTAAAAACTAGTATTCTATTAATACATAAATTAGTTCTACTTTATATTGTTTAGTAATATCAAATATCAATAAAAATACACAGTTTTGTTTTCTTAAGTAATATACAATTTTTTTTTTGTCTTCTGATCAGACTTTTTATGTTCCACATTTTTTAGTTAAACTAAAGACATACACTTTAAATGATTCTTGAAGTCTTAAAAATAAAATGTCGGAAGTATAAATGAATGTTTAAAATTAAACAAAGTTTAAGTAGCGTTTATTAAAATTTATATATTGCACTTTTTTATTTGTCTTTTTTGCTTAGAAAGGTACATTTCCTAAACATTGTTTTCCATATATGCACAGAATAAGTATTCCATTTATTTTTCTCAACTTTCTTACATGTGGTTTAGTAAAATATTAAAATAAACAATAAATAAATTTAAATAGTGTTATTTATTCTATGTAATTTTTCATGCTAACCATGAATTTTAGACCTTGGTTAGTTAAAAGAAGAAAATTATCAATGGCATGCGTATGCTATGAGAAGTGTATTAAAATTATTAAGTGACTTTTAATATTTATTCCTTTAATAATTAAACTTCACCACATTTCAGTTTCAGAATATAAAAAAGATCATTAATTGTAAAAATAGTTTGGAATAATCTTACTGCCTCTAATCTGGCTTAAATCTAATCTGGCTTAGGTGTGCAAAAAATTTGTTTTAAATGTAACAATTTTTTTAAGATCATATTAAAATTCCTTCGGTTTGAAATATAGTATATTGTTTTTGTTTCTTGAACAGTTGTCTTGTCAGCATTGATTTTAGTTTTCTTAAAAAATAATTTATTTATAAAATCAAACAAGAATACTATTTACGTCATCTAAATCGAAACTGGAAGGCATTCCATAAACAAATAATTTTAAGTTCTCTAAACCACTCATTAACTTGTTTTTTTTATTTTGTATTAGAAAAAGTTCTATGATGAAGAAAATGTATTTTTCCTTCCTGTGTGAAATAATGAAATCTTTTAAATAAATGTCTAGCATGTTTAAAGTACTGTAAATTATTTCTAAAATCAGATGTTTAAAAGCAAAGAAAATTTATGATAGAAAAAATGAAGATACCTATTTGGTATATGTAAATGGAATATATTTAATTTTTCTCAATAGGTACTAGTTATTAAATAGGAAATTCTGAAAATCAATTCTGAGTATAGTTGCACCTTCCTCTTATATTTTGAAAAAACAAGTTGTGGATTTATTCTTAGTTACATGGATAACAAGTAACAATATTAAAAAAAAAAAAAATTGAAAAGAATTCACAACAACTCAAAACCTGAAAATCATTTAAAAACCAACATTTAAGAAATTATATAAAATATCTTACTTAAATGCCAAAAATAAAAAAAGATAGAAAATATTACATTTAGTTAGAAAAAAATAAGAAAAATTACATAGAGTATTAAATTTTTCTACTTCATTTTTTGAAATATTAAAGTAAATCATCCTTCAAATGATTCTTGTGAGACGGCTACTTTGTAAATGTATCAATACACGATATAAGCTACCGTTAATTTTAAAAGGAGAAAAAACAAGCAAGTAAATGTCAAAAAAAAATTAGAAACAAATAATACTCATGGGGAAAATTACTCTCTTAAAGAAACGATTGAGACTGTCTCTTTCTGAGGGAGCTAATGCACGGGCTTAATTCTCTCCCACCCCGTAACAAAACTATATATATATACAACTTCATTTCTCCCCTGCTCCCTTATTCAGAACCACCAATTTTGTCTCTCTGATGAAGCAACGGGGTAGAAGGGGATGTGCCGAAATGGTCACCCCCGCTGAGGTTGACCGCGGTTACAGTGAAAGGGGTGCCCGCTGAGAATTTTATGCTTCGTCTACCACGAGCTGCAAGTATGAAAAAAGGATGAATGATTTATGATGATTTAGGTTCGTTTCATTTTTTTTTATCTGTATTTTTTTCTTTCTTTGAATCTTGTGCTTTGTGCCATCGTTAGTCACTGCGGGTGTCTATTAAATAGCGGAATGAATGGAAAAATGGATACATTTGTGTAGGTAAGTTAATTTCACTCGTCGTTTTTCATTCACGAGATCGATTTATTCTGGGATTATATATATGAATTTTTTCAAAGAAGAAAAAGTGCAAGCATCAATTATAATATCTCTATTGTCGCGTGTTTCAATTTATATGTAAAGTGGATTTGGTAGTCGGTTGTAGAGGGAATTGTGAAAATGTTTATTAAGTCACGTGAATGTCAGTGGCAGCAAGACATTTTGGGAAAAAAAGAATTTAATAATCGTTTTAAGATAATAGTTTATCCAAGATTTTTATAAAATTAATAATTGCTTCGATTCAGTTCATAAACAATAAAATTTTAAAACTCTTATTTTTGTTGTTATGAAAGTTAGTTATATTGTATCCGAATAACAGATATTTAAAAAATTCTCAACTGATATCTAAAATATTAAAGATAATTTAAAGGAAAATATAAGCAACAACAAAAAATATTTCATCTATAATACAAATAATGTATTATTTATTAGAAAATAATAATATGAAAAACAGTTATATAGCTCAGAATACAAATGATACTTATAATAATAGATAGAATAAATAAATGTTAATGTAAAGAACTGGAAAAATACAAATAATAGCGATAGTTAATTAAATATAAAAATATTAAAATAATTATTTCTTATCATTATGAAGTTAATTACATCGTATTTGTATAACAGATACCTTAAAAATACTTAATTAATTTCTTAGTTATTACACATGTTTCCAATAAGAATAATAATAAAATTGCATAAGATTTATTAAGCTAAAATAACTTCTGGATAGTTAGTAAAAACTTATTTCTCTTATTTTAAATCAAAAAGTAACGAATGAATGGATGATAGTATTTTAAACAGTTAATCGTAAGCAAAAATATTAAAAAACGTTTAGTTAGAAACTAAATAGTAGTAATATATTTTAAATAAAAAAAAAAAAAAAACATAAGATAACTTTTATCGAAACCTAATAAAAAATTGATTTTCATCACGCTTGATATGAATTAAGTACTAAGAATTATATGAGAAAGCATTGAAATAAAACTTAATGCAGCATCTCTTTTTCATAATTATTTATAATTTACGATTTCTTAAAGCAATTTCAAGCCACAAAATAGAAAAATTATGAACTTTTTTTTTATGTGAAATAGTTATGTGCTTAGAGAAAAATTTTTTATTAAGATTATTACACTTTTGTTCTTATTACTAATCTGGATATAAATTTGACTCGTGAAAAAATATATGTAACTACAAAATCATGTAATAATTGCAAGTGACTCTAATTAAAAATTTTGTTATTACGATAAACGATTCAGAATGTAAAAGATACATAATAAATAATATTTCAAAAATTTTTTTGCTTAACGTCGTTTATGAAATTTCGTCTTTCATTAATTGTTCTGATACATTATCTTTTTAAGTAGCTTCCATATTTAAAAATGAAACTTTTCAAACATAATTAACCATTAAATTTCAATTGTTATAGTGAATTAATAAGTCATTACTTTAATCAATTTATAAACACGTAATAAATTTGCACTAAATGCAGACTACTGTATTCTAATATAAATAGTTAAATTTTTTATTATTTTTTATTTTTGACTCTTCATCGCCATCATTGAATATTAGTTTATAGATAACCTGATAGAAATCACTATTCTTAAAAAGAAAAATTTGATCATTATTTTCTAAATTCCATAAAAGAAAAGAAAAGAAAACGAACAAAAAAACATCGATAGTTTCATTCTATTTTAAAAACTATCTCTGTATTTCTAAAATCAATTTTCATTAATTTTTAAAAATCATTTTACTGATTCCATGTATAGAAGGGCTATATTTATACATCATTCAGGAATTCAAATAAAGCATATAAGAAAAAATAATCTAAATAGGTTTTTTTGTAGAGTTGCTTTATTTTTCCATTAGGAACAGTAAGATGCACTGTCTATTGAATTTAGGAAATTTTTAGAATTTATTCCAGTAATGTTTTAAACATTGTCATTAGTAACGTATTTCAACATTTTGGTATTTTTATAAACTTAATCTAATGAGAAAAAAAAATATATTGAATAAGATTGAGGAACAAATTTACGTTCCCTGGATTCTCAGCACATTTACATTCCCTTTTTCATATTATAAATATTGAAGAAAATCTCTATTCTTCAAGGAATGCATTTCTACATTCCATGCATTTCCAATTGATCTCCAATAGATATAAAAGCGTGATAAGGCAATATCATATTTTTTTCTATCCCAGGCAAGAAATTGCAATATCATGGATATCTTGAGCCGTCATAGACCGATCGTATTTCTTTCTTTTATATTAACATTTATATTTTTTTTCCTAAGAACAATATCAAAAGTGTGTCATACACGTGAGAGTGAACTCTTTTTTGGAAGAAAATATATAAAAAATTCAAATTAATTTTAACTTTATACGATTCCGTAAATTATTTTAAAATACAGAAAACTATTTTGTGCTTGGATTTTATTTTGATTTTCCTCAGGTATTTTATTTGCTATTTAACTACAAAAAAAATCTATTTTCCTTAGAGTAAGTTTAGTGTGCTTAAATAATGTGCAAAACTTTATTTCAAGGGATTTGAGGAAAATTTTTTATATTGCATTGCTAATCAAGTGAATTTACAAAATAACTCAAATCGTTTAATGGATTTTGATTAATCTATAAAGATATTTGATTTGAAGCAGTGTAAAGAACTAATTTTTTAAAAAAACATCTATTGGTCAGGAAAATCTTTCTAAATATTGAAAATTTGAAAATCATATGAAATTAAAAGAACGACTTGAATAAAATGGACCATATAGTAAACCCTCTAACGAAAAATCGCAATAGATTTAAAATTTAATTATAAACTTAAAAAATTCAACCCACATGTTTTAGCATATACAATTGCAATACATATTTTTCACATCTTCAGAACATAACATTAAATAAAATAATAATTGTAATAAAAAATGACATAAAAATTAAATACATTTATTTAAAAGAAGTCCACCTATTCCCCCTATACTCATTTACAATGGTTTTCCTAAAATGTATTTAATCCATGTAAATCCAAAAGACATCTTAAGACAATTAAAAGTATTTTAGGCGAAAATTGAAAATAGTTTGTTAACATCACTTTTATTATATCTTATTATTTGAGTTTTCTTCATGGTCAATACAAATTTAACTCACACAATATTAAACACTTTATTTAAAGAATATCCTTTGATTTCCCTTTAAAGGAAAAATTAAATTTCATTTAATTTTAAAACTAATTTAAATTTTTAGATTTATATTTAGATTTATTATTCAACTATCATTCCTGATCTATAAAAACATAATAATATTTTTCCACATATGAGTCACACATAGTCGCAAATAACTTTTCTTCTACCATTTCTTCTGCTAATTTGGCGAATTTTTCAAAATAGCATTGAACAGTTGAATTGCAGATTTTTGAAATTTTTAAAATAGCTCTATTCAGAAATTTATAATTCCAAAGGATGCATGATATTCATATAGTATAGGAAAGGCGCATTCGACCCTTTCTTTATGAAAAAGGATGAAAATATCAATTTTTTCAATTCATTCGAAATCTTAAATGCACAATGATGAGATTTCTTGAATATTTTTTCTTATTCTTTCTCCCTATCCTTTCACTAAGATTTTTAATCCACCATGTTTAACTCTGAAGCCCATTGCGTCACAGGACGTCATGGTCTATGCTTCTGAAAAATAGTTTTTCTCCACAGTCCTGACATATTTCCTTGCTTCTCACTAAAAATTATAATAAAATGATTTTATAAAGTTTTTATAGAATTTTGTTTTAAATATTCACTAATACTAAGAACGAGTTCTGCAGCTAATATGCCATATCATGGCACAGTAAATAGGTTTTTATACACATGTATAAAAGTTTTTTTAAAAATATAATTACTTACGCTAAAATATTTTAATAAATATTATGAATAAAATCTAAATTAATAATAAAGAAGAGGTAAACAAAAAAATCTAGAAGAAAAGGACATAAATATTTCCAAGTATGAAATAAATATACAGATTTATTTTACAGCAAACTATAATATTCATAATTAACATTACGCCATTTTTGCACCTATATTTGAAATACAGTTAAAACTTGCTGAATATCATAGTAATAAAAATACAAAACATAGGATCTCCTTAATAGGCTGGATGAAGTATTATTTTTAGTTTCAATACTAATGACGGTGAAATAGAACACGCACTGGCACCTAATTATTTTTCTGTGGGTATTAATAATTTATCAATGCATATCTAAATACGGAGTTAAATTAATATTCTCCTTCGATAATTAATTATAAATAATGACTGAAATTCGAGATGGAATTAAAAAATAACCGAAAAGCTATATTTTATTCTAGTGTCTTGTATAATGTGTAAGTAAGATAAACTTTTTTGACTTAATGAAAAATTAATAAGAGAAAGAAGGAATGAGTGAATTAAAAGGAGGAATAACTATTGTCAAGTGAAATGTCATATAAATCTTTTATACACCTCCAGCCATTTATGGAATTGAATTTATTCAAACGACTTATAGTTGCAGGTATCTTTATGCATTTCATTTTAATGCTAACTTGGTAATATAAATTACGCAGTTACAAACAATTAATCCAATTATTCTTAGTAAAAAGAACATTGTTTAAGAAACAGTGATAAAATATCTATGAAATAAGGATTAGAAGTAACAACAAATTTTATTTATAATTTATCAAAATGAGGGTTGTTTGGAATTTAAAGGCGAATGTTATAGACTTATATTACAACTTACCAATCATACAAAGCCAAGAGCTAATACTCGTATACTTCACTGTATGATACTTAATCTGATTTTGGTTGCTTTCTGTAATATATTAATATGTTGTAAAGATTCTACTTGTAAGGATGCCAAACGGTTTCCCGAAGTTAATTATGAATGTTAGCCATGAATAGAAGTGAATTGAATTTACATGTTTAATATGTAATAGTTTACTTGGATGTAGGAAGAGGGAGAATCTGTTATAGTGAAATTCATTGTTTGTGAAGAGAAATATTTCCCTTAGCAATTATAATAGTGATTGAATGACAGAATCATCGCGCAATAGCCAAATCTGGATGTGCTGCCCCAAATATTTGTTACGGGTTCCTAGATAGGAAAAAAATAAAAAGTTTGTAATTGGTTGACAAGATGTAGAGTCGAAAATAAAGAATAATCGCTAGATTATACTGGGACACATCACTCAAGTTTACCAAAAACATTAATCATATGGAAAAGAAAAATTATTAACTATGGTACCTTGGAGTCATGATGCCAATATTTACTAAAAGAAGGTAAGCCCCAGAGAAGCACCACTATAACAGACACAAATTTAACTTCAGAAATGTAGATTTTGGACATATAAAATAATTTTATGGTTCATGGCTTAATTTAGTTGCAACTAGCATGACTTTCCATATTATATTACATATTTTTCCTATTTGATTGAAGCTGAAGTTTACTTTGGAAAATTATCTGAAATGGAGATTTAATAATTTATTATTTTAAATAAAGCTAATTAATTAGCTCCTAATGTATCTTGTGAAAGTATTCGGCTCATTATAAATTCTGAAACTACTTAAATTAATTAAAACAATGCTATAATGTTTAACTTTTTCAATGTCCTCCCCATACAAAATATGTATAATAGTAAGAAAACTATAAATAATTTCTTTGCTTTTATATTAAGAATTTAAAATCGACATCAAACTACACAAGGTGCATGAATTTTTATTATTTTTTAACTGAAATAATGCTTCCTGAGAAAATGCAATGGATGGAAATGTCATTTTTTTTTCCCTTAAAAAATTACTTCTAAGTTACAAACATAGAGTTTATGTCGAATTTATAAATTAAAAAAAAACATTTTCACGAAATGACATATTTAAATAAGTAAGTAAATAGAGATAATCCAAAAATATAAAAGAATAAATGATTCTTATCACTTTGAGGTTTAAGCCCGAGCGTCACTCGGGTTGCCATTTTTTATGAAGCGATCTAAACCCAACAATTACGTGGTCAACTGTCAACTATCGAGCTATAAAATTACCCTCTATAAACGTTCACGGTACTTGCAGATACTATGTACAAATCTTTTATTCTCAAAAAATTATAGTTCATAACACCAAACCGAAGTAAGTATATAATAAGATCGAGAATCAGAACTTTCACATTTGAGCATTCTGTAGTTGTATTTGATTTGATTTTTACGATGTTTCTTAAAATATTTTTATATTCACGAAATGCTGATGATTTGGCGGATGTGATTCTTTGTCAGAGTCATCCAAATCAGATTTAGATGAAGGTCATCCAGAATCCAGAATACAAGCAAGAACAAGTAAATTATGTTTCCTCATGCGGAGTTTTTTAAAATTTGAAACACATGATTTTTTCACAACAATATTTTTCATTAAATATAAATTCTTAGTATATTTAAATACTTCCCTCATTATGAATCAGGATCGCTTAAAGTTTATAGTAAAAATATTAATAAAATACATATCTTTCAATTTATTTTGATGAAAATTCATAAAATATGGCAAACCCTCTGCCTAGAGGGAGATATGCTGTTAAATAAGCTCAGATTTGGAAGCATTAAGAAATTTTGCATCACTTGTTTGACAGTTGCAAATCTTTTTATTTGGATCATTTTTATTTGGAAAATATTTGTGATGATAAGTAATTGAAACAAGATATCAAACTTTTTAAAAGTGCGCAAAACAGTATTTGTATTTATTTGCAATAATTAAATTATTGTTTTTGGAGACCTTTTTATTTTTTACATTTCTGTTTCTATGTCAAATATTTTAGTAGTTTGGAAAAGGGTGTTAAATGTCAGTATTTAAACTGCAATATTTGAGATTGTTATTTGTCAACTTTGTTAGGAAAAAAAAAATGCTTCAAGGCTTACAAAATTTTAAAAAGAGAATCGTTGAAATTAATGTGATACATATTACTTGATTTAAGTGAAATAAACAGTACTCACATAAGATCTCGAGCTGCACTGTTATATCCTTCGCCTTGGTGTCGTAAGCGTCGTGAATGGCAACACATTTTAGCATTTTGTGATTGTCCTCCTTTGTGAACGTCATATCCAGAGCGCTGACGGCTTGCCACGTTTTTCTCTTTTCTAAGTCGCGAACATTGGTTTGGTTGACGTTTGTAGTGACCTCAATGTCGTTCAAGAACCACTTGAGGGTGGCAGGCGGGTTCCCTTTGCGGGCCAGACAGTGGAGACGCTTCGGTTCGTTAGCCCTAGCCGTGAAGGGGTCTCCCTGAACTATCTGGATGGTGGTGTCTTCAATGATGGGTGGATAGGGAGCCTCTACAAGTGAAAGGAAACGATTTTATATTAGTAAATGGAATACGAAAATTTAGTTAAACATTAGCAATATGATTGAATTTTGTGGATAAATAAAACACTTTACATAAAATAAAGACATATGAAGTATAAAAGCACAAAATAAATTTAATTTAATTTCTATTTTGTTGAATATACTAATACTTAATTTTGTTCCTTTAAAATTTGCCGTGATAGAAATATCAAAATGAAACTAAAGTGAAACATATATTTTCCTCCTAGTAAATTTATTACACACAAATAAACACACACACTTATATATATATATATATATATATATATGTATACACACACATATATATATATATATATATATATATATAATGCAAAAAATACGTTTGTTAATTTATTAATTGCTTATTAACATCGTACTTAGATTTCTTCGCCAAATTTCCACTCCACAACAGGAGAGGATATGGAGGTTTGATAAATATTATGTGCATCAGCTCCTTTACCAGAAAGATAAAACTATTTAAAATTCATGTAATTGTAAACTATGGAACTTCATTATTATTTAATTGTTAATATAGTATAATAGGCGACAAAAAATAGCTATGAAAACAACGCCATTTTGAAAGACACATATTTCAAGAAGAATAGTTAAATGCTGACGGGTTGTAATAATTAAATTTATGTTTGGTAATTTTAAAATGCGTATATCGGAAGTCTAATGAAATATTTTAAGATTGACATAGATATATCTTATCTATGTATTATATACGTTTTCCTTTATATTTCTGTTGCTTAACGTTCTGCTTTGGAATTTTACCCTCCAATTTTTTTTATTTTTTTTTTTTATTTTTACCAATTTGTTTTAAAGTAATTTACTGCTTGGGAATGTTGAAATCTTAAAATTAAATTAATCGAGAGTTTCTGGCCTGTAACAGTAATAACATTTTAAATTACTTTACTTACTTTTTTTTATTACAAACTCTTACTTTCCTCAATTCTTATTTTATAACGTTAAGTATTGTTAATTATTTTTAGGATTAAATATTAATTTGTTTTAAATCACAAATTTATGTTTTAAATATAGTTAAATTCTTATAATTGCTATGGTTAGCTCTTATATAAAATATTATCATGTACTTACTTATCTTGTGAAAAATTATTTTCATATCATGTACGTATATATATATATATATATATATATATA
>BMAW01031604.1:2852-29525 GCA_019974015.1 Nephila pilipes | reverse complement strand
ATCGAAAAGTTGGAGGGTCGCTATAATCAGTGTATCACCCTTGAAGGGAATTATGTTGAATAAGAAAAACTAATTTTGCCGAAAAAATGCGTTTTACTATGATAGGCCGGGGTCTTTTCAATTGACCTGTTATGTAAAAGATCAAACTATAAAATTATGAAATTTATGAAAAAACACATAATAAAAAGTTGTATGCAAATTTCACTAAGAACAGATTTAGCCCCCAAGTTGTGCTTTTTTTTATAATTATTATAAAATTACTCACTTAAATATATAAGAATTAAAGTTAACGATGAAATTTCGAACAATGGAAAATAGTAAATTTTCCAATATTATAATAAAAGCAAACGATAAATTATTAAATTGATTTTAATTAAGCTAATTATTATTAAAATTAAAGCAAACGATAAATTGTTAGATTGAATATTATATCAAATGCATGTAATTAAAATTAATACAAACAACAAGATATTGAAAAGTAATCTGACATGCCAAAACATCCCACCTATTACAATAGCCCTTAATGTGGTTACTAAGAGAAAATAATAAAATAAGAAAATCAAAAAAGAAAAAAAAAACATTGATAGAAATGAGTAATTAGTAGAATAAAAATTAAAACAAATAAAATAAACTGAATATCCAAATCAAAAGAACATGCACAATTAAGCTGGGGACTGAATTGTGTGGTTAGAAATGTTCCATTGCACAAACCGTCCAGAAGTGCATCTTGCTAGACAAAAGTTTGTCCTTCCAAAATATAAATTACAATGAATTAAGTAAAAGAAACAAGAAAATAAAAGGCAAAATATCCCATAAATAAAAGTTTAAACTGAATGAAATCCATTTAAAATAAATGTAAAAACTCAATCCATTTGTTAGCGGACCACTACATCACATAGGTTGTGGAGCTTGCTGTTCTGCACTTGTTGCACACCAAACACTGTATTCCATCAAGAAAATACCAGTCCGCATGTCACACTGCGAACTCTTAACAGCCTGACTGAATATGCTCTCCTTCTGTGGCCAGCAATCTCTTCAGATCAAAGTAGCTCCGAACACGTGGTGTGATGTGGAAATGAAGAGAGGAGGGGCCAGCTCAGAAATCATCCTCATCACTTGACCAAGGTTCAAAATTACAAGGTCCTTTGCCAATGCCCTCGCGTTGGTTCTAGTGCAACATTATTGAAGCCAAACCAAGCCCATCGAAAACCTATGTGATTTAATCGGAGCTTGACATGAACCGGGGACCACTAGGGCAAACCGTAGATGATCTGCGATCTGCATACATCAGTGGATATGGATTAGCAATGGTTACCTCAGGAACCATCAATGGACTATTTGATAGAATGCCTCGTCAGATTGAGGCCTGAATAGCTGCCAGAGGTGGGCACATATGATACTGAATAAATTGGTGTATAATGATTTTGTGTTTTCTTAATCATTTGCATATCCACCTCACCACTATCACTCCTGAAATTTGAATGAATTTACTTGCATTATTTCTTGGTGTTACAATTTCATTTTTAGGAGTGTATATATGCATACACACACAATATATATATATATATATATATATATTGTGTATGTATGTACAAAGCCATTGATTTGTAACTTTAATAAATATTCTCTCCTCCTTGGTAAGGAGTGAAAGTTTGTAAACGGGGTTGCCAACTGTAATGTCGTCCTCGTCTCATGTTGTTTTTAAGTGCGACGTTAATAAGAAGTCTATCGAAAAAATATATGTGTCACCTATATGAATACTGCAAATACAGCAAAAGATCATTACAGATCATCTTCGTAATTTAAGACTTTGAGAGAGACTTCGATTATCGAACGTCATTAATTATATTATAACTTAAGAAATTGTAATTAAGATTCAATTTTATTTCTTGCAAGAATAATTTAGTATTGTAAATTTGTATGCGATTGAATTACAGGTAAAGTGATCGTGTGTAGAATAAAAATAATGCTTAATTATACTTTATTCTTCAATTTTTAACAGCTTTTTTTAATAGATTTGTTCTAATGTGTTACTTTTTGTTGTTAGACAAATGAGTTAAAATTAAAAATGATTACAGCAAGAAGTTTAGTATTGATCTATGCAAACAGTACTCCAGAGCTCTGCTATTTGAATAATATTTTGTAATTATTTTTTGAATTAGATTGACAGTTCAATAACATTAGTTTGTGTGAGTTTTTACATTTAGGGAAATTCAATAAAAATATTCGACTGTGTCATAATTTAATTTTTATATCAATTCTATACGAATTTATTTTAGACCAGTTATCAGTTATTAAAATCATTTTAAATAACACAACAATGAAGACGAATTAATAAACAAAACATGATGTATGGATTTCAAACTTTGTTAAACAATTTTAAAATGTTATTTGTAACACATAAAATATGAATTCATATCGAAAAAAGTTTTAAAAAATTTAATTTTAAACAACAAATAAAAACAAACCATTTTGCCAGCTAAAGCCTCTAGTAAGAAAAAAGTTATAAAATTTATTTCATAACCATTAACTTATTAATTCATAATTTACAGTGAATTCATCTTTACAAGTATTATGAAAAATTAAGATGAAATGGTAAGAAATAATGACTCTAAAATAGTTATTTAATTAGTATAATCTCATAAAATAATTACAAATATTAAGCAACGGGCATCAATTTTATTCAGGACAATTTAAACACTTTGAAATTATATTACGGCTTAAATTTTTTTTAAGCAATTTAATGCATAAGGCTTTCGACTACTAATATATAAAGTATTATGAAGCAAGATTATTTTTATAAAAGCATTATTTATGTATTTACACTTTCTACAGACAACTCCATTTTCTTAATAAATTTGTAAATTGTAGCACTGTAATCATGCAATCAAACATATCTCCCCACTATTAAGCCGATTTGAAAACTCTCCAAGCATTCTCTGTTTCATATTTATCGTCCTGATGAAAAATTTTTCGAATTCTGTGGAATTTTCAAAACATTCAGAACTCTCTTCCACGAAGAAAGACGAAAAGAAATATAATACTTCACATATATTTCTAGAGTTGCGTAAAGAATTCAAATAGGTTGTACCATCCTAGCATAATATTCAAAGCACCGAATTTATGCATTCCAATATCTCTTTTCGTAGATTTTTTTTTTATTCTTCCTTTGATTCGGGAAGGATATGTATATAAAGGCATCTTTTTATAATGAATATTGTATTTAGTAGAGTTCTAGGATGGATATATGTATCGTTTGCATGCATAATTCGAAGAAAAATTTTCTTTCATGAGTTTTGGAAAAAGCTATAATTTAAGAAATAGAAACCGAATTGAATTCTGAAATATCAGAGTTAGGGAGAGAGAGAGAGAGAACTAAGGATTTCATTATGGTGTTTTAGTTTGAAAATCGGATTAAATTCAAAAGCTTTCAGTTTCTAATGGGAAATTCTTAATGAATGTTGAAATAAATATGATCATAAAAGTATTTCTTATTAATTATATTAAGGAAAAATGATTCTATTACATATGAATTCCATGCAATTGCATTCCATTTCAATACAATTCTTAAACGAATTAATATTTAAGTTTAAGATGGAAAATAAAGAAGTATTTAAATTTAGATTATTTAATATTTTGAAATTATTACATATCGATCCTTGAGATGAATAAGATTATTTAGTTTTTATTAATCCTATAATGCATTGTATTAAATAAGAGAAGCTAATACATATACTCACCCATAGAGTATAACACAATTTTTTATAATTTTTTATGAAACAATAAGTTTAACATTTGTATTATTTTGTTTAACATATATAAAAATTTATAATGCAATTATTTCATTTGCTGTTCCTTATTATTTATACAAAGCATAATTAAATCAATCCTTTTTGCTTAATATAAATTTTATTAAAAACAATCATCAGCTTCGACATTCCTTGAGCAAGAAAAATAAATATTTTCTGAAATAAATGAAATCATTTTTACCACCTCTTTATTAAATTCTTAATTTAACAAATATAGTACTGTCAAGAGAAAAGAATAAGATTTTGGAGTTTTTTCTGAAATTGTTAGAAATATTCTTTTAATTTTATTTATTTAATAAGGTATTCATTTGTCACTTTAATCCTGAGTTAGCATTTCTGGAACTTTTTTATTGCTGCTTTTGCACATTTTTTGAAGGAAAAAAAACGTTATCTTAAGTAATGCAATTTATAGTTTGGTAATGTTTTAGATAACATGCAAATACATTTCTTTTTTGATTAAATTAATCGTAAGTTTCTTTTTTAATTTTTCAAAAAAAAAAAACAATCACTTTGCAATGGAAAAGGTATAATTGAATTGCGAAAAGTAATTTAAAAATGAAAAACATTACTTCCGTTTTTAATGTTATATGTAATGTAATTATTCAAAATCAAATAAATGAAAATTAAGAGGGATTGCTATTATAAGAATGTAACTCAAGAGAATTATATGTAAATATAGTTGTTCATCATGAAATGAATTTCGAATAATTCAGATGTTTTAATTAATATTTCTTTCAATATCTGTACTATTGCTTCTCTTTCTAGAATTTCTTACTTTGCGTAAGAAATACTAGAATATTTTCTAGTATTTCTAACTTATTATATATATATATATATATTGTTAAGTTATTATTGATTTTCATCGTCTCTGTCAAATATTAGATTTTTTAAAATTAAAATAAATTATTGTTTTCTAGTTTATTGTCCTTTCTCTGCTTTCGAATTGTATTTGACTCAAATATCTGAGTTAAGAGAACGTTTTAATTAACAACTTGCAAGCTTAAACTACGATCAAATAGCGAAGATGATGAATAATCTGGCATCCATACCTGAACGAAGGTATCTATTTGAAAGCACAAAATCACAATGTTACATTTTCTTTATATGAATTAAAGCTTAAATTCTTGTCAATTTCTTTTCGAACCATTACTAATATTACATTTTGTCCATCGCATTATAACTGTATCGAATTTTAATTGCTACACAGTCTAACATAAACATGTTCCGAAAATTTAATTTTAAATTTATAAAAAATATTTTTATAAATGTTTGGGAGTCTTGAGCTTCATTGTGTGTGATTTTAAAATCAGCTTTTTAGATAAAAATTTATAAGAATCTAAATGTATTCTTAGTAACATGCGATGTTTCGGAGGAAAGCTTATGTCAAAAGCTCTATCTCGATTTTTGCATCAACCAACAATCCATGGAATTTTTTATAATAATGCTTGAATTGAAAATTTTCCCCAATAGGTGAAGCACGACTTGTGTAGATTAGATTATAACTAGAATGGTAACTAGAATGGTCTCACTGTTTATGTATGACGTAAAGCATACATAAGCAGTGAGACGCTTAAAACAGAAATTGGTAGTCTAGTGAATGATAAAGATAACGAGCTAAAGTTATCAAGTGAATCATTTGTGCCAAACCTGGGTTGTATAAGAAGGGTTAGAAATTGGTCCAGATCGGATCTTCGAAGAGGTTAAGAGCTAAAACCCTTATCCTTAACTCTTCTAAAGACTCAAACCCAAATAGGTTGATAAGAGAAATAATCTTGGATATAATTAAACATTAAAACCGACACGTACAGATATTAAATACAATGGACAAAGTAGGCTAAATTTAAATATTGTCTATTTGTTAATCTGAATGAAAAATCTTAGTTAACATCTGTGAAGGACTTTCGTAATTTTCTTCTTTTCATTCGACTTTTATTTCATTCGAGTATAAAAATTTTTGATTCTCTACGTAAGCTTAGTAATAGGAGGAGATGAAAATAACAATTGAAAGTTACATGCTATCTTAGAAAGGATAAAAAATGTAAGTTTTTATGCAATTGGTAAGGCGCATATGTTGAATAATTACTAAAAGAATCCAATTTATATTTCTACCATTTAAAATATTTGAAACAATTTTAGAAAACTAAATTTGTAGATGACACAAATCATTAATTAAAATCCAAATAAATTTTATATACGTGTGAGTAATCCTTCCAAAATCACAATATTAATATTGGAGCAACTAAAATTTTTATGATGCATAATTCTGAATTTTTTAAATTCATTTATAGCATCAGAGTTAAATATTTATGTGCACCAAACTTAACTTTGTATCTTTATATAGTAAATTACCTTTACAGAAATTCTAGTCTTTTTAGTATGGAAAGCTGAAGATTATTTTTGAATTTAATTTATAGAATTGCATTTTGAAGTGACACTGGAATATTTAAGGTCACATGACAAAGAAAAAGTATGAATAAAAAACTGTTTTAAAAATGTGTATGCCACAGTTAACTTTTCCAATTTTTCACAATTCTAAAAATTGCTTCGAGTATTTTAAATATGCGTGATGTGAATTAGTTTCCTGTTTGGTATCATGGCGCTCATTTCCGCAATCATATTTATGTACTGTCATCATATATTTATTGTTATATGCGTTCATTTTAAATTTATAAATTAATCAAATATATTCATTTTTTTCAGATTTTTAATAATTAAAAAAATGTTTACATATTTTTTATATTATAATGATATGATAACAAAACTTAACGAATTTTCAAAACACGAAACAACTCAGATTAATAATATTGTTTCTAATATCTAAAAATTCCATTAAAAAGTTTTAAAAACATAATACTTGAAACATAAAAAACATTGCTGATAACTAGAAATAATAAACTTATTTCTTGCACAAATCAACTTGTTTAATTCTTGTTTGTAATTTGTACATTAAATTATTAATACTTTTCTACAATTAAATTTTTACCACTTTTGTTCCTCTCATATACATTCATTAAAAAAATTATTTCTCAAATTTTTTATTATTCAAATGCTAATATAAGAATGCTAAGGAAAAAAGCACAATTTCTTTTTACAAATGTTTGATATCATTACCCTTAATCACACGTACAATGTTAATTTGATATATAAGCTCCTTCGAAACACATTGTCGTGTATCAGTGGTAATTGATTATACAGCAGCACAAATCCGATGCTTGAGTTCACACACATATGTAAGCAATGGTTGCACTTGAACTTTATCTTTTACAAACCCCCAGAGGAAGAAACGCCATAAGTCCATATGATGCGACTTGTGGCCAAATGTTTAATATCAAGTCATCTGGTTCCCTGCAACCAATCCAACTGCGAGGAAATTCCATGAAAGCTTCTAAAACAACTTTAGTGAAAAAACTGTACGAAGAACACACGAAGATAATCTATCGCTCACAATATAAAACGCAACATTTTCCCTTCAATTCATGTATTACGTATTACTCTGATGGAATGAAATCTAGAAATCGGATGCGATATCCATATCTTTGATACATGGTTAACATACAGCAGGTTGTTGGAAGAAAGAGTTGATATACATATTATTATTACATATGTTATTAATATATATGGAGTTAACTTATATTATGCTGGTTATTGGCTATTATTATTATTATACATAACCGATATATATAACTTATATATATAGTGAAAGTTATTATTGGTTGTTGGCTATTATTATTGCTGGAGTTATTATAACCATATACATATATATATAACCATATATGGTATATATATTTTAACTTATACATATAGTGAGCAGTTGGAGCATAACCGATATTATTATTATTACATATATTATATACATATGAGTACATATACATATTAAGTTATATATATTAACCGCTGATATTATGGTTATTATTACATAACCATATTACATGGTATATTACATATAACCATGTACATATAGTAGATAACCCATACATGTTGGTTAACCACATAACTACATACATTATTATTATATATATATATAAATCATACATATTACAACCATAAGTGCTGGCTTTTTCACATGGAGATATGCCAAATCATATTGGATAAGAAGCTATAACCACATACATATACATACAACTGTGGTTATTGCTATGATACAGTTAACTTCATATACATGATAAGATATATTATTATTACACATTACATATACATATATACATATGCTAACCATATGCTATGCTACAACCATACAACCATACATGCAACCTACACATATATAACTGATGATACATGTTACACATGAACCATACATATACATAACCACATATTACTATACATACATATGCTTCAGTATTACATGTTATTACACATAACCATACATTATTTACATACATACATGTCTGCTGCTGAAGGCTTGAAGGGTTGGCTATACACATGCGGCTAGCTCTATATTGGCTACAGGCTATAACCATACATGATTATATGAGCAGAGTTACAGTTATTGGTTACATATTATGAGCAGCTTCTGCAAAACACATACACATATTACACACATATTGGTTATTATTGATATATATATATATATATATACGAATTTCAATAATTAAATAACCGGGCTTATCTTGAAAATCAGCTTTATAAGAAATCATTACACAAATACCTTTCCCAAAAATTAACATACTCCCTTTTCCAATCAATACACCGCTGCATAATAGTTTTCCACTGCTCAAAGTAGTGCTGCTGGTCATTAGGTGTCACCTTCTTCAGTAAGTCTGCCGTTTTTGCATTCACTTCTTCAACAGACAAAAAATGTGTTTCCTTCAATGCAGTTTTCAATTTTGGAAATAGCTAGAAATCGTCTGGGGCGAAATTTGGTGAATACTGTGGATACTCGAGCTTAGTAATACGTTTGTTTGCCAGGAACTATTTCACAGAGAGCGTATTGTGGGGCCGTGTGTTTTCTTGGTGCTTGATTTTTTTGATTCCAGTTTTGCGCAAACTTTCTTCATAACCAAATGCTCTGTAAAAAGTTTTCTTATTGTCTCTTTGTCTATGTTTGTAACATCTGACATCCTCCAAACACTCTAATGTCGGTCTTTATGCACTTTTTCGTTAACGTTTTTAATGTTTTCATCAGTTCTTGATATCACAGGTGGACCTGAACATTCCACATCTTCAACAACTTCCTATCCAACTGAAAATTGTTTGTGACATTCAAAAAACTGAATACGTGACGAGCAATTATCTTCTAACATCTCCTTTAACAATTTGAAACATTTAGTTGGAATATTTCTTAATATCACGAAGAATTTCAAATTCATGCGCTTCTCGATTTTTAATCTTTTGACTGTGCATTACGACTCAACAACGCCTTACTCAAACACTGATGAAAAATAAACTGAACTAAATAGAGAAATGCCACTTGCACCTGAAGCATTATGATCAACTACGTTCCATTCCTTCTAGTTCACACCAAACTTAACGGTAGGGCAAGCGCAGTCCAGTTATTGAAAACTGTCACACCTCGTGTATATATATATATATATATATATATATATTACATATATATTATTATCATATTCATTCTTTTATACTATTAGCTCTCTAAACATTTACATAAAAAATTAGATATTGATTTGTAAAGTGTCTTTGTAATGCCTTTGATATTTTAATAATTACCGTCGTTGCAACTTTCAATTTTCGTTACAAAGTGTCTAATAATCAACTCCTAATTAACGTGAATGTAAGGAAGAATTCGTTATAAAATGTGTGAAAAAAGAAGTCAAAGTTAATAGATTATTAAAAAATTTAAGCTAATTGTATTCGAATGTAGTTTTATTGTTTCGCGGGTAATTTTTTTTGTATTTGGTAGAATTTAACTGATTTATCTACATTGCAAATATTATATTTCTACTCAAACTATAAAATATAGATATCTGTAATGTATCTTGAAATATGCATTATATTTAAGAAAGCATTCAACGTTGAGCAATATTTTCACATTGCTTTTGGGGGAAAAAAAAACATGAACGTAATATATTATTATGAAATATGCACAATAATTGTTTTTCAACATAACAATTAGGAAAACTTTACCAACTCAATTCTTGGAGCTTCTTTTGACTTTTGTTTCTTATGAATTTCAATATTATTTTCATCTTATTTAAATGAGAGCTTAAAATTCTTGAGAGAAAATATTAAAATTGAAATAAAAAAATATTACGTAATGTCGAGATATGTCCGACTGAAGAGAGATAAAATCTTAATAATCCTTCGAAGTGCAAATGATATTGAATTTTGAAAAACAAACTTTACGAAATTTAACTACATAACTAATGAAAGTAGTAAGCTATGAGACAAAAAAAAAACAAATTAAAAATGAAATATATGAATTGAAGCAGATGATAAATTATTAAACTAAAAACACAATATATAATTTAAAAAGATAATTAAATTTGCACAGATATTTGAATTGTATCAGAACAAAAAATTAAATATTTTAATAAAACATATTATATAACTTCAAAATAAATAGAAATTAAATTAGAATAAAGTTCCAACTTGTGTCACTTTTTTAATGTAAAATATTTAATTAAATGTAACATCTTAAATTTGTTCAGAAAAGAAAAAAAAATGTTGAACATTGCAAAAATATTTAATTTAGAACTTATTCAAATCCACTAACTATTTAATTTTATGCAAATATTTTAAATAAAACGGAAAGAATAATTGAAGATATAAAAGAATCACAAAGTAATGAGAATTCAGCATAATATAAAAGTCATAAGCTAATTTAAGAGGAATTAGCCTAAAAATTTCAAACAAAACCAACAACTTGAAAATTGCATCAAAATTCTAACTCTTGAACTCAATTTTCAGTACTTTTTATTTACCTATTTATATAGAAGTTAAGATATTGTATATGAGAATGAATAAGAAAATACTAATGTTTATTTTATTTTTACTTCCATACTATTAAGAACTATAAAATTTATTTAATTCTTATAACATATTTTTGAAAATTAACTTCTTTATTGGAGAAAACAAGCATGATCAATAACGACAAAAAAATTCTTGCAAAAAATTAATTCTCAAAACCTTATCCCTTTATATAACAGATTAATACATTTTAAGAAGCACGTAAAAATAACTTTTAACTCACAGATAAAAAGCACTTTACGATCAGATATAAAACAAACAAACAAACTACAGTTTCGATTTCCAGAATTCTTCAACGTGAAGGAAAAAGGGACTTAACGCTCTCCCAACATAATCCGACTGCATTCCATCCAGACCGTCATCAACCAAGCATCCTTCCCTCTAAAAATCTCCGTCTGAGGAAACCCCAGACTCAGGATTCATTCATATTCCTCGAGCAGAATGCTAGTCAAAAAGCAGCACCGTCTTATCGTCCATCGAAAATCGCATCACGTCTCACCATCAAGGTTTTCTACGGGGAATTCATCTTTCAGCACGTAAGAAGGCAAGACCCGAATATCGCGGATTTGAAATGCAGAAGGATTGGTAGATCGCAAATGGTCCTTTGCTTCACAGTACCTCACGAAGGATTACCGAACATGGGTTGATTCATGGTAAATACCCTCAAGCATACGGTATTCGAAGATTAGGCTTAAGTTTGCGGGAGGAACGGCTACGTTGTCGGAGATTATTCATGGGTTAAAGATAATATTGTTGCTAAAATGTGCAATCCTTTGATACTCTGTGGAATGATATGTTGTGTGTGTGTGTATGGAGAGCTACGTCTGAAGTTTAAATTAAATTTTAATCAAGTAGGGATAAGAAAAGCATTTGCGGAAGGAAGGAATAGCAGAATGGTATTTCCGAGATTTATTACGGTTAACTATAATACAATTTTGTAGAAATAAATAAGGGGGATGAAAAGAAATAATGAATAAATGTAAAACAAATAAATAGTTTTGCTTAACGTTTGAGAATAGTGCCAATAAGAGGAAAAATGCGAAATACAAACGTATATACAAAATTTCAAAGGCATTGATCTTTTAAGTGCTCAGCAAATGTTTCTTGTTACAGGGTTTTAAATGTCTGAAATGTCATAAATTTAAAATCTTGAAAACAAATAAACACTAAATTTTTAGAAAAATACTTATTTAATCAAAATAATTTTTATTAATATATGCAACTATAAGATAATACAAAGATAAAGCCAACAAATGTATTCAAACTCATCAAATATAATTTTAAATTACTTTTGTAAACGTTATAATCTTTAATAGTTTTCTAAATTATTGATCATTATCTACAAGCAAATATGCTTCCAATTTTACTTAAAATGAAATTAATTGAATTAGTCATTTCGAAAATGACTTAAGTCAATTTTTTCCCATTTTTTTTTAAAATTATTTTTCAATTTTTTTTTTGTTGTGGATATATTAAAAGTTTATTTGTGTTTTATGATAGTTATACCGGACAAAGCAAAGGTAATATGTTGTTCCGACGAATTGTATCTTTAATTGCCTACAAACGACTTATAACCACGATTTGAGAGCTACTGAAAACTGTATTACAGTACAATCGCATCTATATTCCAAAAGAATATGTTGATTTGGTTTGAAACTTTATTTCAAAATTTTCGGTCATAAAATGAAAACTGAAAATATTCTGAAATTTCAGAAATGTTGGCTGATTAAAAAAAAATGTTTGTGAACAAGATCAGGAAGAAATGTTCCAGAACTTCATTTCTTCCTGAGCCATATTGGAGTTTGCATAATGAATTTATAAAAAATGGTATTATCATTGCCGAAGAGTTTATTGAAAGAATCATTCAAGAATCATTTAATTTGATAAAACACCTTTCAAACTCTGTATCACATCCATTAATAAAAGTTGTATATTGAATGTCTCAATTAAAAGTTAGCAATTAGAGCATTTCAAATGAGTTTTGAGTGCATTGTAGAAGTATATATACCATTCGATCGAAAAATTTTTGACTGGACAACTGCCATATATTCCAGATGGAAATAATGGAAAATATGGTTAGATAAATTAATGATAAAATCATGAAAATATTAATATTTTAATGAGATATCCTCAATAATATTGTTTTAAACGTAATTAATATGACGGTTTTGTTTAATTTAAATACCTCTTAATTCTGTTTCTTCCTGAAGTAACCGAAGTCAAATACAGTTTTTCATTTTTTTATTGTTACAAAAACAATAAATATTTTTAACTATTTATATACTTTAAAACCTTTATATTATATTTAGCCCAAAAATGTCCTTGGCAATTAGCATACATCTCTTTAATGCGATTTTTAGTGATATTTGAAATGCTCTGATTGCGTGGTTAGGTGATTATGTAACTGTTGACGTTACGATTTGTAAAAAAGACCGATCAATTACTTTATGAACTCTTTGATCGTGAAATTACTTTGATTGAAATAAAATCATCAATAAGTTACGATCATTTTTAGTGTCAACTATAAGTAAGGGTTAATAAGTATCATTCGCCTTAAAATTATGAATGTCAAGGAGGCTCGGCTTCAATTTAAACAATACACTCAGAAAAAGTGCATAAATAATTCTCAGTGATCGTTAAATAATTCAAGTAAGATAATCATTAATTTTTTTTAAGATTCAGAAAGTTTTTTTTCTCGCCAAAGTGAAGCTAAGTGATAAGATAAAATATTTAATCTATGTAACAAACAGAAGTTTTCTAATATTTTGATTTTTATCTGAAATACAAATTGTAGATCCTATAAGAGTTCTCAATGAAGTAGTAAGCATAAAGTGTCAACGTTAGTGACATTCGTGACAGTTCTTTTAGTTACAGAATGAATTAAAATTTATTAAATCTTATTTAAACCATGTTGAAATTTCAATGATTTACATAATGAAGTGCATTATATATATATATATATATTATAACTAATTAATTAAAGAATGCAAATTTTTTAAAGTATTCACACATAAGCTAATAAGTTATTTCAAAAATTAACTTAATAATAAAAACACACACACAAAATTCACAATGAAACCTTTAGAAAAAAAGGAGTAAATCAAACCAAAAATATACGTATAAAAATTGCACACTGCAAAATGAACGGAAATACATAAAGTAATTATGGGAAGAAATATAAATTCAAAAGAAAGTAAAACAATTGAAAAATAAATATTCTAAAACCAAAAATATAAAGGAACTGGTGTAAATGAAAAAAATATAAAATCCAAAAACATTTAGAAAATTTTTTTAATTAAAATATAATCTATCTGAAATTGTAACAGAATCAAGTCAGTTAGGCTGGGTTATGCTTGAATGTTTGCCTAAACTAACCACACCAACAAAGTAGATAATTAAAAATGGTTTTGAAAACCAAAAATACAGTTGAAAATAAACACATTCATACCCTAAAATAACAAAAGGTAAAATTATTATAAAAAGAAATTGCTGTCCAAAACACCAGAAAATAAATTTTACCCACACAAAGTTGATAAAAAATATATCAACTTTCAGAGAACCATTTTTCTTCGTCCTTTACATTTGAATACAATGGAATTTCCTATTTAAAGTAATATTTATGAACAATTGTAAATTTAAAAACATTTCGGATATTATTATTGTTCTTATAGGGTTATTAAAAAAATTTCTAACAATAACTTACTGTTCTTTCTTTAACTTACAATAAAAGTTGTACAATGCAGACATTGTTACCAGTTCTATTCCTAGAAAGACTTTATTCTGTCAACATCAAAGCAATTCAAATTTATATGAGAGTAGAGTTTTAAATTTTTTCCAATATTTGCAATAAAATGTAACAAATTGAACAAAGAAATTTGTTACAGAGAACCATAGATTAAAAAAGTAGCTTCAGTTGAAAATCGGAGAACATGTTTATACTTGAACTGTGATTTATTTGGTAGTTTCTTTGTAACAAGTAAAAGAAATCTCTTTATAAGTTGCATGGATCTTCAAAACTTACAGAATGTAACCAATTTTCTAAATGTTTTAAATTTTAGAAATAAATTTAATAACCTGGAGAAAATTTGTGTTTAATGAAAAATATGTATCTGTAAGTTAATAAAAATATTAATCTAATATCTAAATATTAAAGAATGTCTTGTAATAGTAATATTAAAATTTTGTTTTGCCTTGTTATTAAAAATGATTCATGTTGACAATAATTTTCTTGAGGACTATGTTTACATTCAATAGTTATTTTCCCATTTCAATTAATAAACATAAATTTAACTGGAATAAATTATTTATTAACAACCATTTGTTTAAACAAATAATGAAGATAACTATATATTTTTTTCATTGCAAAATTACAATAATCTCATATGAAACATTTCAAAATCTACTTCTACAACTTATTGGACCTCCAAAGATAGTATTGAATTTTTAAATTACAAAACCAAAAATAGTTTTTTATATAATCAAATAAGAAATAAATGCTTGCAAATATATATATTTAATAACAAAGATTGGTAAATAAAAATATATTACATAAAAGAAACGGATATAAATAACACTCAACCTGTAACTCAGTATACGAAGAGAAACGAGGTCGTGTTGCTTACAAGTTAATACCCGGATCACTTGTGTCACCCAATAATCTTAGAAGCAGCCCAAGTATTTGGGTGTGATTTTTTTTTTTTCGTCCTATAGATATAAGATTCAGATCAGCATTTAGGAAGACTTAACCTTGGAATTTCTGCTTTAAGATATCTCATAGGAGTCGATGCAACAAAAGATACTTTTAACAAACTAATTAGCTTAAGTTTTAATTTAAGAATATGGGGGGGGGCGATAAAAAGTGTATTTATTACATACTGGAAATTATTATTATTATTTTAAACATATATTTCTATTATAAAATTATCCATGAAAAATGTATCCGTCACTGATATGAGAAACCATATATTGTAAAATGTTTATTATTAATGTGATATTAGGTATTATCAGCTACCATAGCCTCTCTTTTTACAAAATTAGAGGATATAGTTGTCAGTAATGAAAATCAAAAACTTAGTTGGCTGAATGATTGTTTGATTGTGGTTTCTAACAAGCACTTCTTTACTGTGCGGCAAATAAATTGATTATCTGGAATCTTATATAGCTAATTTAAAATTTTGTATAAAACTGAATTACTTGTGATGACTGTCTTGCATAACTTATCTCCTGCCCCAAATTTTAACCGTATATATCAAGCAAAAATTACTAAACTTCAATTGAGCACACAAGCGAACAAACCAAAATAGTTTATTAATAATCACTAAAAAAAGAACTATATTCGCTCTTTAGCTCTTTATTGAATCCCAACTTAACTGAAAAATCCTAAATTATAATTTAAATATGAAAGCTTAGCTTACCAATTCACACGTTTGGAAAATTCAAAAATTCTGATTAACAGAAACTTCGTAGCTTAATACTCATACTGGTATTATGTTCAATCCACAAAATTTATTAAGTTATTTCAATCAAAATTATAAATCTCCATCAGCAGGTTGTTATCCACTATTTTTTTCCTTCAATCTATTTCATTTATATATCATTATCTCTGATTAACTTCATTTTTCTTCTATCTTCATCTAATTTACCTAATCATGTTTCATTTGGATTGAGAAGAAATTGTAATTTCATGCAATTCGAATGATCATAAAGTCCGCAAGGTTAATCAAGAGCGAATCGAGAATAGCCCGACATCACTTAGTTATTCTCGTTATTTAATCATGATTTAAAATTCAGATTACAAACACAAACAATTTATTTGTGTAGCTCAACTGTAACTGAAAGAAAAGAATCAAGTAACAATGAAAATATAATTTCAAGGTAAGTGATATCCTAATAAAGTTTCTAATTCCCATTTTCTTAAGTTTTTAATTTGATGCTACTTATGATTGATAGATTCCTTTAAGAAAATCATTCACTGATTTTGCCAATATAGTAATCTTACATCGCAAACATAATCGTAGTGGATTACCAGATGAAATATTACCCCCCCCCAAATCCCTAATTTAAATAAAATAAGTTGTTTTGTGTTTTATTAAAAATTTAATTACCTGACAGTGTTTGTGTGTGATTCATAAATTAAAGCATTTTCATTTTAGTATATACTTTAAGTGTTTGTGTTTTTTTCTCAGTAATCTTGTGGATTATAATTTCCTATTTTATTCGACATCTTTAGAAATATTTTACTTATAATACATTCGAATTTGAAATTATAATTTAGGAAATTATATTTTGCATCTACTATTTTATATCCATTATGCCGTTTACTTATATGCAATCAATGTTTGTTCTATATAATTACTGTACAAGGTTTATCTGATAAAGGATATATAGAAAATGAATGGAAGGAACTCTTTAATTTCAAATTATCATTTAACTAAAATCTATTATAAGCTTGATTTAAAATTTATATGAATATTTTATATTTTCTACTTTATTTTAAATAAATATTATGGAAACAGATTTTAAGCCACTCCACCAAAATAAAAATTTAATTTTGTAACTAATACGATTGCAAAATGCCTGTTGATTTTAATTTCCCGAACTGTTCCAGAATTTTCAGATATTTTTTTCTATAGTTAAAAAGCCTTTTCGATCAAATTACAGGCCTTTAATTTCAATATTTAATTGCATAATTTAATAGTTATTTTTAAAAACAGTTAGCACTTTTAATGACTAAATTTGCTCAATAACGTTTTTGTAATTTTTTGCTTTTGTGTTTTTCATTTCATGAAACTAATAGTAGCCTTACTAAAGTCTAGATAGCAATAAGATGATACAGACTTAGTTTCTTTGAGTTTCATATTAGGTATAAAATCTTAGTTAATTTTTCCAGTCGAGTTACGTGAGCCAATTTCATTTTAAAAGGAAAGTTAAAGAACCATTTTATCTCAAAATTTAAAAAAAAAAAAAAAAAAAAAAACATTAATGTTTTAAGTACATAAAAAATTTCTTCCAATATATAGTAGAAAATTATTTCATATTAATGAAATTAACTAATCAACATTTGTATATAGAATAAAAACTAGAAAATGTTATTATTTATGAAATTATTGAGAATTTTAGAATTTTCATATTCTCAAAATTTTTTCAGAATCTGGACAAAGGATCACCTGAATAACAAGAAAATGTTAGTACCATTCAATTTAGTACATAATGAAGAATTAAATACCTCAAAATAAATTGAGTTTTGAACATTTAAATTAGTAAAAAAATTGATAGCATTTATTACAATTTTCTTACATATAACAATTTGTTACTCGTAAAAAACGAAATCATACAAGATTCATATGATGTGAAAATACGTCATCACGTGTTACGTTCAAGTCGTGTGTTTGAGTCTTGATTACACTAATTATGTGTTACATGGAATTATAGAAGTTACTTAACTTTAAATTATATTATGCTCAGATTTATCTCGAAGAGTCATTTTGAAGTTAAAATAGTAAGTATACGTTCAAAAACAATCTTAGTTATTAGATCATGGTGTCAAATTGTTATTAGCTCATCTGTTTTTTTTTTCCTAGTAGGAAGCTTATTCTTAGTTATATTATACCGCCCCTTATGTGACTACCCAATCCGTTAAAAAATGTACAGGATGCATTCCCCCCTCTTTAGTAAAGCTTATAAATGACATTTCGTTTTTTTGAATATTCAGACAGCTCTTCAGAATTATTACGTTTCATTTTATTTACATAAATTTTTTCTAAAGAAATAAAAAGCGAAAGTTTAGCTATTTAAAAATGAAACTTTATATGTAAAATCTAACGGTGTCTAGCATATTTTACAATTTAAAAATATTCTACTTTCATTTAAAAATTATTGACCAAAAACTGCGTCTGCTTATACTTGTTTGCTTAAAATATGCTTGATAGATTATTAAGTAACAGGGAAAATGAATACTGAAAGATTATAGAATTATGTAAAATGTGCATACTTTTAAACGGAACATTTAACTAAAAGACATAAATTGAAGACTTACACAATTCGGATAATTTTTGTAATCGAGGAAGACAATTTATGTTTGAATGTAATCGAGGAAGACAATTTATAAAAGTATTTTTTTCGCAATGTATAATAAATTAAAATTTTACCTTTTTTATTAATTATATCAAAACTATTGTCAAAATTTAAAAGTAGAAAAATAAGTATGGCAAGTAAATTCTTCTGAAATTTTTAAAATTATTTTAGATAAATATCTTATAAAACAATGCACTGTTTTTACTATAATTAATCAATATTTGCATCTAATAATCATTTTATTATTTAAAAACAAATAGAAACAAATGAAAATCATTTCAAAGTTGGGACATGAACATGTTAGCTCAGCTAGTTGGAAAAACCACAAGGGTAAAGAATATCCTTGTGGTTCCGGCTAACGAGTATTCGTTATTATTGAAAGTTGTACGAGGTATTACATCCAAAATTCATATGATAGAGTTTGGAACCTCAAGACGATTTATTTCCAAAAAATTCCAATTTTGGAATTTTTTTCAAGCTTAATATATTTGTTGATATATTTATCCTCTATTTCCGATAAAAGTGTTGGTACTTTTTCGTTAGTCACAATAAGATTTGCTCTCCAATCACGAAATTATTTTTCATTTAAAGAGCAAAGAAAACAATTCGTTAGAATGTTCAGAAAACTCGATCGCCTGTAGTAAAAAATTTGCCTCATGAGATTTTATTTTTTACATTAGAAAAAAATATTTTAAGGGCAGAGAAAAAAAGACTGGCATAAATATCACAATATCACTTATCCAGACAACAACTACAACGTATCATATTTAAGGGAACAGTGATAACTATGTGCTGTTTCCAGGTAGGTTTGCCAGAGCTTTTTCAATCTATCTTTTCGTTGGTCATTATTTTTCATCTTTCATTTATTTCATCTTTCGTTGGACATTATTTTTACTTTACAGTGACTTCATTAGAAAACATTTCAACCGTTATACCCACTTGGCAGCATTTTCGCCGTCCTGGTGTCATGTTCGATAATTACATGAATATTTTCCTCCTCATCTTGACTTAAATATTGGATTTATATTTCGGTAGACTTTTGAAAGAAAAAAGAAAAGAAACAGTTCTCTCCGCTTATACAAGAGTCGGCTTGTATTCAGAAATATACTTTATTTGAAAGACTTACCCCGTACTGTCAGCTTTACTTCCGGTGATGTCAGTGTCAGCTCCTGCAGAGAAGCCTGTGTCACCTGACACTGCCACAGGCCATCATCGTCTTCGAGTTGCGTGTTAGTGATTGTGATCCCACAATCACCATCATCTGGTTCTCTGTTGAACGTATACTTTCCAGGAATCTTACCAACTACAACACCATCTTTAAGCCAAGCACATTCGCCTTTACGGTTGCGAACTTTGCAAGGAATCACAATCAATTCTCCAGGATTTACCTCCCGGTCCTGGGGCAAAGTGTCGAATACTTGTAGAAAGAGAGCTCCTAGAAGAATAAAAGAGAATTATGTATTGCAATTTACTTTATCGTACATTTCATTTTTCATATTTCATAGTAACGTAATTGTAACATTTAGCTTGAAACTGAAAACCCTTTTTTTTAATCCTGTCTTCTCTGAGTACTTGAGAATAAAATGTCAAATAAGGTTACTCTTCCAGATAGAATTTTTTTTTATTATTGATATTATAATTTGATTCATAATTGAGTGTTTCATGTTGAGAAGTATATTTCACGAAATTTTTCCGTCAATTTAATTAAGCTATGTTTTCTATAAAGGTATGTAAGTATTCTGTGTCTTTTTAAGTTAAGAATATATATGATGTTATTTTTTTGTTTGAAAGATTTTTTAGAAAGATATATGTGCTTAACTAACATTTAAAAGTTTTCTAAGTGCAGTGTTGTGACAAACAAATTTACAGTATTATAAAAAAAAACTTCTCGATATACCCTAGCAGTCCATCTGCTAAGCCAATTAAAGTGAAATAAGTGAAATAGCTATTTAAAGGAATGTACTCGAGATTATGATGATTCTTAATAATAAACCTCTCATGGTTACAATTACAGTATAAAAATTTAAATATCCAAATGTTCACACTCATTTTTTTTCTCTCGGAAATAGTTCTGCTAAATGAAAAATCATTAAAGACGATGAAATAAAACACGTATGTCGAAAATTGCTAGCATAAGACATTTGCAAAGGAGACAATTGTAAAGGACCAATAACAATACAAGGAGGGGCTGCAATTCCGCACTTTGCATTCACAGGAATAGACAGAAGATGTTCCAGTCACAAAAAGGCTATGTACAAACCAATGATTGGGGAATTCCTTTAAAGAGCAGTACGGGGAGATTGTTTAAGTGAATTGCTAAAGCTGTTCAATCTAATCGGAGAAAATGCTGTCAAAGCAGTGTGAGTTTATCACCTGAATCAAAAGCTAAGACGAGGCCAACGTTCCTTTAAAACTGATGTGATATAATAAAAAAATTAGAGAAACAGGATACACACGTTATACACCCCGATCAGGATGAGCACGATATCTAGTTGAAATTATTTTAAAAGTGCATAATTCAATTACTGCAGGACAAATGCATACTGCAAAAAGTTCCGCTTGCAATTTGGATGCAACAATAATCACGATCTTCAAGCTTCTGATCTTAATTCTACGGATATATCCTTATTCTATCGAATGGAATCAGATTATTCAACCTAGTAACGTGTAACAGCGTATCGACTATGCGAACTTTTTCCTTGTCAGATATGATGAAGATATGAGGTGTCACTGTGAATATTATAGATAGAGGAGGCACATTTCTCCTTCATTGGGAACTTTGAGACCAATATTTACAGAGTTGTTGAAATTCCTCGCGGTGTAGCACGATTGGAAACACACGAAGCAAAAACTACTGTATTGTGCAGCATCGCAAGCTCTTAATATTCGCGGTCCATTCTCTTTCGAAGAAGTATCTTGCACAAGCATGAAGATGTGCTCTAATACAAATTCTTGGTATATATTAATGTTTATCAATACAAATTCACAGAACTGCAGCAACGAAATGTCGTTAATGACATTATATGGATGCAAGATGATTCTCCCTACGCGCCTCATCATATATGTTTGATAAGTTCTACAATTTAAATTTTACAGAGACACCTCACAAACTTTTGTGATTTCACGTCCACGTGATCTCCAAATTCACTCCGATGGATTTTTGGTTGTGTTATTTGAAGTATAGGGTATAGTCATCAAATCCATAAGATTATCCGGAAGTGAAAGATGCTATAAGACGTGAAGTTGTACAAATTTCTCTAGCGATGACACTTTTGTCAACAATTTCCCCCACACAACTCAATATTATCTGTGAATAAAGGCACATTGTAATTCCAATACAAAATTTTCCCTTTACTTTCTTTTATTGTCATTAGTGTCTGATAATGCTCTTTTTTGCAAATGGCTTAAATCGGCTTATGTGTTATATTTTTATCGCTTCAACGATTTGTATCTTTTTTCAATGTGCTAATCAACATGTAAACCCAAAAAAGTATATGTTGCTATTCGAAAACTTAGGATTTGTTTCTTTTTGAAACCGTAATTATGAGCGCTCTGTTGTATTAAACTATCACAATCTTGAGCGCATACCTCAAATAACAACGTCTGAAATTTCATTTAGATTGGATGAGCTAAGGGTTGATATATCGAAGAGGTATTTGTCGAAATCCTAAATATATTATTAACAATAAATCAAGAAAGTTCTTGATCTGAAAATGCATTCTGACCTAGGATTAATTTTCTTATCGTTATTTGAAATGTTCTGAATCGATAATCATAATTTTACCAAATTTTTAACTATGCTACAGTATTTAATACTTTTAAAGAAATATAATAATCGTTTGAATCTATTTGAGATTAAAAACGGATGTATCTTACCGGAGATAATATTTGTCGTAGTTGATAAAATGAAACATAAGACATAACTTAGTTATCAAGTATCGATATCCTTAAAATGTTTATTTCTTAATATGAAAAATAAAATTTAATAATTGTTATATATAATAATAAATAACAACAATAAATAAGTTAATATTCCTTCTTTAGACATTATACCGTTGTAGAAGCCATCTTTACTACAAATATACCTTATATAGAAATAATATGAGGGATGTTCGGAAAGAACCTTCGTTAGAAGTAAGACTTGAAATATTAAGAATGGGGAAGGAGAATAGAGTAACTCGTTTCAGTACCATCCCGCGATCGGATTTCCTTTTTTTAGACACCCTTCGAATTCTACGAAAAGGACGATGTATTTTTTTTTAAACAAGATTCAGTAATTTTGGAAATTATAGATGAAAATTAAATTTCACTATCCAATAAGCTGCAGAACAGCATTTGCTGTACAGTAATTGAAAACCGAAATTGTTCGAAGCCTTTTCTTCAGGCAGAAATTACACATTGAAAAATATCAGAAATGCTATTACATACAGATAAAGAATTCCAAAAAAAGACATTCAAGTTACTCTACAGTTATTATTATTCTTTTAGTTCGACTATCTACAATAAATTATTGACAAGTACCGTTTGTTTGTGTAGAGGGTGCTTGTGTTCTTTCTTCTCAAGAGTACAAATAGATGCTCGAAAATCGACTCTGAAGGGAAGACATACTTATTTCTTCTTCAATTACCCTCAGATTACTTGGAACTACTTATCTACTTATCTCCAGACTACTCGGAATAATCAGGGAAGCGGTTAATGATCATTTGTCATTTATTTGCAGCATTTTATTCCTTATTCAGGAAAAAGGCAAATACAATATTACCTGATGCAGCGTATTTTTAGGATAAATTGATATTTCCAGTGGAAAAATAAATACTATATATTTTATGCTTGAATTGCTATATTAAATTCTTCATCGGAAAAAATATTAGCGAAAGTAAGAGAGTGTAGATAATGATTTCTGCAATATCAAGTATGATTAGAAAAAAGTATTTTGAGTAATCGTTTTGGAATTCATAATCTGACGATTTACTTTCTTGTTGAAAATGCTCATTTTAAGGGCAAAACAATATAAATACGGAATTAAATTGAAAATATTTTCTTTAAAAATAAGAGATCACAGCAAATAAGAGAATTAATACAATACAAATTTTAAAATAAAAATCCCGAAAAAATTATAATGATCATTTACATAAAAGTGTGGTGAAAGTAAAATATGAAAACACGAGGTCATTTTTATAATGATTAATTTTAATAATTTATTTTTAAATCTTAATTGTATTGGAAAGGTTTGCCCATTTGTGAACTTTAAGAAAATAACTCATTTTTCGTTCATTAAAAATATTTACAGAACACATTAATTTATTCATCCTTAAGATAGGCCTTTAAATTTTACCAAATGGGTGTTTTTTTGTTAAGAAGGAAACTTTAGCTTAATCGAGTCATTATATATACTTCTTAGTTTTCTTCCAATAAAAGCAAACTGGTGATGAAATGTGAATTATCTTCGAAAACATAGTAAGAAAAACAACATACTGTTATCGTAGACGAACTGCCCACTCCACTTCTAAACCAAGATCTAACATGAGCATGAGAATGCTGTGTATACCGTGAGACGTCCAAGGACCAAAACGTTACAAACTTTTGTTACTTAACGAAGAACTGAGTTCTGTCACCAAATGGATGATTTGCACAAAACATTCAATAGAAAGAAGCTGGAGATGTTCAATAGGTAGAACATCATATTGCATCATAATGCCAGACCAAATGCTGATTTGGCGATTAGTCAGAAAATTGAGAGCTACAATGAAAAATTGTGTCATATCCATCTTACTCCTTAAATTTAGAACCCTTCGATTATCACATGTTTCATTCCCTGCAAATAGTTTTTAAGGGAAAAAAAAAATCAGAAAATGAAGCAGATATCAACCAGGGGCACTACTTGTTCGTCTCTAAAGACAATATTTTTTTTACATTAACTGTATATATAAATTACTGCCACACTGTTAAGAGGTTAATAGTTACTACAAAAATAATTTTATAGAGTAAATTTTATTAAAAGTATGAAAAAGTTAATGTTGTTTTGAAACAGATATTAACCAAGCACATTTGGGTTCTTCGCTTCTAAATTCGAGGCTTCCATTTTTCAAAAATTGCATTCGTAAATTACTAGCTCGTTGTCAATAGGTTAAAAATAACTGCAAAAATAAGTGTATAGTAAATATTATTAAATGTATGAAAAATTTATTTTCTTTCCATTCACACATAGACAGAATTTACAGAAAGATTTGATATATGATGAAATAAATTAAGCTGATTAAAATGCACTTAACATTTCCATTAGATTAAACCACTTAGAAATAATTATATTATTAAGTTTCGCTATTGTTTGCTTGCAACAAAATTATATTGCAGAAATTGCAGAAATAAATATCAATTTTTATTACCGTTAACTTAAACCGCATACATAAATGTATAAAAATAAAATCAATAGTTCAGATTTAATTCAAGAAACGTTACCTTAAACCAGGGGTCTCCAAACTTTCCAGCCTTAGGGCCATATTGATTACTCCAGTAAATTCCAAGGGCCAAAACCATATTATCATTCATTGTTGCCGGTGGTAAAAAGTTGAATCAGTCCACTAGTGGTGTAAAATATGATTACTTTTTTGCCAGATGCCTCTAGCGACGGGAACGCTTTAATTTTATGCCTCTAGCGACGGGAACGCTTTAATTTTATGCCTCTAGTGACGGGGACGATACTCATTTAATTTCTGCCAGATGCCTCTAGCGACGGGGAAGCTGATGTATTTTCCGTATCGTATGGGTATCCGATATAATGGGGTACACGCATCGTATCGCCATAGTAATCATTGATTACAAAAGTAATGAAATACACAAGTAATCATTGATTACTTTTTTCTTCAGTAATCGTTACTTCGGTTCCTAACGAGTAACGAGTACTCAAGTAACGAATTAGTATTTTTTTTACATGAAAAAAAAAGTCCGAAAAAGTACGCCATGTTTAAAAAAGGCTGCAAATCGGACTAAAGTCCGCAAAACGGCAACACTGCATATTGTTAATTTTCCTGTCATTATCTGTAATTTCTAGATTAGTCGTAGAGTACGAGCGAGCCATGAGGAGTAACGTGACAGGACATCTGGTGGACACAAGCGGAAATAGGTAGTACCTTCTATCGCTAACAGATGGCGCTAATAGCACTTACAGAATAATCTCGTTGGTTTGAGAAAGTTCTGGTGTCTTCCACTCACTTCTAGATGGCAGTAAGTGGAATATATAAGAAGGCTAGTGGCGCAACCACAAGTCAGTTCCTATGACACTGCTGTGAAATAAAATAGTGCGTACCTCCTTAAAACGTGTTTGTGCGTGTTTAAGTTTAAGACATCTTTGTAACAATATTTTGATTTGAATTGTTGCTTTTGTGTGTGATTTAGTAGAATGGAAAAGAAGTGAAAAATTGATAGTGAATGCAGAAAATTCAAAGATCAGTGGAACATTCAGTATTTCGTAATTGAGTCCAGTAACAAGGCGCTATGTTTGATTTGCAATGAAAGCATAGCCGTTCTCAAAGAATATAACATTAAACGTCATTATGAAGCAAAACATTTTCAAAATTACTCAAAATATACAGGAAGTTTGCGGACAAAAAAATTCGAAGCCATGAAGCTCGGATTGAAATCGTAGCAATCTTTATTTACAAAACTCAAAACTGAACAAGAGGCTGCAACTCATGCCAGCTTTCGTGTGGCTCTTGAAATTGCAAAACGTGGAAAACCATTCACCGATGGAGAAATGGTCAAAGAATGCATAATCGCAGTAGCCGAAGAAATGTGCCCTGAAAAGGTAAATTTATTAAAAACTGTCAGTATGTCAGCAAACACTGTGGCTCGAAGGGTAGAAGACATC
>BMAW01031601.1:0-16788 GCA_019974015.1 Nephila pilipes | reverse complement strand
ATCATCCGAACAAAAATGATCCGAATTTCATTACAAGAAAAAGCAAATTATGGCTCCCATTTATCTAGGATTAATTAATTAAGCTTATTAACACAGCTAAATTAAAACTGCGTTTAAAACAAATTCCCGTGTTAGGGAACTATATATTTACCGGACCCCACTGTATATAACTAATGTTTATCATTCATGTTTTCTGATTACAATCCAATTCAAAAAAATATTTACATAGTATTTATTTTACTTTTTCAACAATTTTTAATTGCATACTTGATTTTTTCGAAAAATACTTAAAATGGCTTCCTCAACTACCAGTGTTCCACGGAATCAGAGCCGCGGCTTCAAAGCTCCCATTCATTAGTTATTTTTAATTTGTGAACGTAAATGTTAATCTTCAAGAATTTCTACCTTTTTTTATCTCAAATTTAGACTATTATATTTATTTAATTATAATGACGGGCATTCGAAAGATGTTTTTAAATATTTCTTAAAGATCTCAAAAACCTACAAAGGTATACTGAAAATAGAGATAAGAAAATAAAACAAAATTGTTTTATGTAAAGTTTTGCAATGAAAAGGCTTAGACACAAAGGAACTATATTTTTTTTAAAAATATTTATTAAGCTATTCACTTAAATATAAGAATTAAAGCAAAAGATAGCATGATAATGGAATGAAAATTTGATTTCTTGTTCATTCATTCATTCACTCAATAACACATTCATTCGTTCGCTTGATCAATCCTTCAATAATTCCTTTCATTACTAATTCATTCCCTCCTTCATTAATTCACGCATTCATTCGGTCGTACATTAATTCGTTCACTCATTTATTCATTTTCTCTTTCATTAGAAAAGATATTTAGTCAACAATTTATTTTGAAAAGTGTTCAAGTGGTCATTTTGACGTTGACTAAAACGATAGCCCCTTGAGTGGTTAAAAATATTTTTCGAAATAGGAGAATAAAGAAGTAATTTCTCAAAAATTCTTCATTACTTTTTCTTTTTCAAAAGTAAGTAGAATTAAGTTAAGATTAGCATTACCTTCATTTATTCAAAATGGCTCTTGAGCGAGAGGTTTTAAAGATAATGTTTAGGGGACACAACAGCTTGCGAACAATTTTCTTAAAACTGGGTATTTATATAAGAAAAAATTTATATTTACCCAATTTGAAAACACATAAACTACGCAATTCAGGTACAAGAAATTTATTTTCAAACAAATGATTATTTTTAAAAAAAAGTTTTGAAATATTCTAAATTTTTTTTTATGAAATCTATAAATGTTAACATTTATTTTAAAAAAAATATCATTTTCTTAGCATTGTTTCTCACGATTCTGTCCATGGATTTAGATGTATAGTTTTACAATTTTTTTTCTTTTTTACACTAAGAAAAGTAATGAAAAAAAATTACTGAAATTTGGTAGACTTACACAAAAAGTAAATAAATCTATATCCTTTTACTCCATACACAGACTTATCAAACAATCAAACGAAATTTAAAAACGATACATTGATTTCAAAAGCGCTTGAGTATTTGAAGTACATCACCGTCTTGAAAAGTAAAAAACTGAGATAGAGCAGCTTAAAGTTTTGAAAATTAATGCAATGATTTAGCACACTGTTAAAGAAAGGTTAAATAATTCTTTAAGCAATGTAGCTACAGCTGTAAAATATTTGATGGATTATCAGCGGTTAAAATACTACATACTATAGAGCAATAAGTAAAAAGCAATGTTTGTTTAGCTCAGAAATCAAGAAAATCCATTTTATTTTCACAACCGGTCAAAAAACTTTAATATATAGGTAGTTTAGCAGTCACATGATATATAAAAAATATTTTTTCAATAACCAATCATCTGGCTTAGCTGTTTTAATATACTTGCAATACTTAAGGAAGCTGGTTTTAATCAATTTTTTGAATTGTGTACTGTATTTATTATAGAAATGCAGTATACACACGAATATAGTTTAAGCAATGTGGAGATAAAATGATATCTTCGCAAAGATTTCAAAAAATGTGTAGATATTTTTTCAATCTTACAATCAAATTTACAATTAAAAAATGTTACGATTACAAAACACAGATATAGATTGTTATTATTTCCATTAACTTTCATCTACTCGTATATTCTTTTCTTTATAAAGATTTCTCAATTCGCTTAGTTTCATTAACCCAATTCTTCTTTGATTTCTCAAAACAAAATTAGTAAAATAGTTTTTAGTCTGAAATATTCCATTACAATTAACAAAGTAAAGTTATTCTTACATATTGGAAATGCAATAGGAAAAGAAACTGCAAATTCACTTGCACGTGTTAAGCCTTGAAATACAAAAGGGAAAAAAAATTCCCCCGCAAGTGTTTTCAGACCTGCTAAACAAATATTGCACCTAAAACTAGCGGATAGAATTTATCAGCAATGACCTCTAATCATGAAACCGGTTTCCTTTGAAACAAATATATATTTTATTCGAAAAGAAAATTACTTTTTCACTCAAAAGAGTAACTTTGTTTACGTTTGCGTTAAAAAGAATTAATTTTTTGACAATATATAAAAGACTGCAGATAAGAACGGATACTGCATAAATCACATAGTATTTTGAAAGAAGCCAGGCAATAGAAGAGGTCTAATTTTTTAAAAATGAATACTTTTTTCATTTTTGCGCTATCGTTCACCATTTTGGGATGTTGCTTGGGCGACGAAGAGATGGAAAAGAAAAAGGAGAAAGATGTATCTTTATATAAATGTCTGGCTTGTAGTAAGTTTAATTTACTATCGTATAAATATATTTAAATTATGATTCTAGTAAAAATATGAATTTTTTAAAATGTGTCTTAATTTAAATGTATTTATAAACCTATTGATATAATTATTTTTTAATATGCAAAGCAAGCTATTGGCTTTAAATACTTGGTTAATAAAGTACGTAACTATTTTTATATGAAATATTTATTTGCTGAGAATTATAAGGCAGTTCAAACTATTATCATTAATGTTTTTCCCAAAACATTTTGAAATATTTATCAAGTAGCTATTGAATAATTTTTTTAAAAAAAATAAAATTTCGTAGAATTTTATTGGCATTCTATTAAGTGTTATTAATGTCTCATAAATCGTCATCGCCTTAAATAAAATGTACTCGATGTAGATCTACAGCGAAATATTATTTTGAAAGAGCTTTGGGAAAATACAGTAACCAGTAAACAAGTACTCAGGATATTCTTGTAGATGATTAAATATTTTGATATCTATTGAATTAAAGGAATTTTTTTAAAGGGGAAAATAAGCTTTGTTGCTCTATATCCCTTAAAACCAACCAATCTAGTCGCAATGAAAAAAGCTGTTACTAACAAAAAAAATTGACTCATTTGTATAGTTCTACAAATTAAGTTTATATCCATTATATTCAGTATATATGCAAAAATAAACTAAATTTATCAATTATTCTGTTTTCTAAATGGAATAACTGTCTGTAGTATTATCGATTGAATGATTTTCCTTCTTCTAAGAAGTCCATCCATATGATGCCATTAGCGTCCTGGAAATTCGCCTTCCTAACTTTTCCGAAATCAAAAGAGTTATGGAAGAAACTAATTACCATTTTTAAAAAATGCTATACTAACAATCGATTCTACTTGGTAAATTTCAATTGTTGTATTTCTCGATACATACTTGGCTTTACTTGGATTTTGAATATCTCGTACCACGATGTGTACACACTATTGGCTCTAAAATTAGTTAAATATTTTGGCAATGGATCAAACGTTTTTGGTCAAACTGCAGGGAAAAAAAATTCACATAGATGATAGCCAAGTTGTTTTATTCGGATCTAGAAAGGTATCAAAGTTTACTTATTAACTTACCTTATGTGTGGAAAAGATCGTTCGAGGTTCATTCAATAAGTCCTTAGAAAAAGAGAGAAAAATTAATTATTTCAGGTAGATTAATCTATGAGCTCTATACAGTTTCCAGCTTTTATTTTCAACTTTTTTAAGGCTTCTAAAAAGTAAGATTTCAGAATGTCTTCTAAATAGACACCTGCTTGGGCGATAAACTCCTTGTTCGACGTGAACCGTTGTCCGCCAAGCCTTTTTTTTAAGTTTGGAAATAAAAAAAAATCACTGCAGGCCAAATCCTTTGAATACGGTAGATATTGTAATAGTTCAAAATTTAATTCCATAGTGTTGTTCATCGAAACAGCATAGGCGTGCACTCGTGCATTGTCTTAATGTAAGATTATCTTTTTTTTTTAATCAAATGGGAGCGATTTTTCTTGATTTCTTCGCTCAACTTATCCAATAACGACGCATAATGCTCTCCTGTTATTGTTTTTTCATTCCCAAATAATCGATGTAGATGTGTCCGCGGGCACCATAAAAGTCCATGGCCCTCAACTTGCCAGCAGATTTCACCATCTTTACTTTCTATAAACCCGTTTGTCATCTAACCCCTACTGTTTCGACTATTTCTTTGTCTCTAGAGTATTGTATTGTATCCACGTTTCGTCCACAGTTACATATCGACGCAGAAACTCACCAGGATAGCTTCGAAAAAATTCTAAAACCTGATAGTCATGTTCGACCACATGATTCCGCTTATTTTCCACTAAGAGCAAATACGGCACCCATCTCACTGAGTTTTTTTTTCTTTTTTTTTTCACTCCCAATTTTTCGAGTAAATTCAAAAATATTGTACCTTGCAATATGCATCTGGACTCAACAATTTCGCACACTTTGATTCGTCGATTCCTCAAAACCATGTCGTAGATTTTGTCAATAATTCCGAGAGTAGTTACTTCCACTGGACTTCCCGAACGACGTTCATCTTTTGTGGATGTACTGCCTCGTTTAAACTCATTTATCCAATTGTAAGAAGTCGAAAACACAGGAGAAGATATGCCATAAAATTCAACCAACGCAGCTTTAAAATCTTTTGGTGTTAAATATAAGTGTTTATTCACTGCTCGAAACTCCCCTTTTCCCATTATTCGAAATAAGCATAAGTTTTTTGCTTCAATCGACAGTAAAAAGGAAACCATACAATGGAAATAACTTACTACATGTTCACTTACTACATGTTCTCTTACTACATGTTCACTTACTACATGATGCTTACTACATGTTCACTGCTGATACATATGGATAAAATTCTTATAAAATATTATTCTTTGCAGATAATGATACTCATGATGCTTATGGAAAATGTGTACAACTTAAGCCAAATAGAGTAAGTTTCTGCATTTGATTTAGTAAACTTAGCTTTATTATGAGACTTGATCGAAAAATTATGCCTTCATATACATAACTTTTCTATTTGTTACCTGATATTCATAAATCTTATACTTCAAAACTACATGTATCCTGAATGTCAAAGACTATTCTTTTTTTTACCACATATCCCCATATCTTTCCTCGCTTAACTAGTTGGACACCGGAGGGGGGGGGAGTCGATACTTGGTTTTAATGCAAGTTTTCATTTCGTCGTCAGAAGGAAACTGATGTCCTTAAACTGCATTTTCCTCTTTGGGAAGAGGTGAAAGTCTCAAGTTCGAATGGAATTACGCTTCTTTGTTTCAATATTAAGTCCATGTTGTCATTTTTTTTTCAGTTCTCAGCATATCAGCGGCATCTGGAAAAAAGAAAATTAATATATTATATAACATATACCCGTAGCTTTCAGTTAGAACAAAAATTTGGGAAATCGAGTGATAAATAAAAAAAAAGTTTGGTTTTGGAGGCATTGCTTTTCTATCAAACCTTCAGATTTTAATATCATTGAAACTTACATCGTAGTAGTCTGATTATTAGTTTTTATTTCTACGATGTTTTTATTAAAGAAGTGAAATAATAGTTTTGCTTTATTGTCCGAAAATAATAGACTCCATTCATGTGACGTCACAGCCACATGGCAGATGTAATCACATAATTCCAGCTAATCAAATCATATTCCTCGTCGTTGCCAGACTTTGCTTTATACAGAAATTTTCTTTATAAATACATAATTGGTAATATCTTCTAATTCATTTGTAACAGCAGTAAGAAATTATTTGCATGATTTGAAAGTATTTACATTATATTAGGGAAGAAGAAAAGAAAAAAAAATCAAAAAAAAAAAAAAAAAATATTTTTTTTTTTTTTTTTTTGAAATCTTAATGCTAGCATTTCTATTCAATTGTTGGGAGAAGTGGTGCTGCAAATGCTTCACAGAGGTAAAAGAAGTGCGATAAAATAACTTCTGTGATGTGATATACTCTTTCAAACTTAAAAATAGAAAAAAATAAAACTGTTTGCTCTCCTATTCCGAATGAAAGATTTCTAATTTTGTTTAATCTCTAGAAATTCCGTAAAAGAATACGGAACAATATAATTACTTAATTATTAAATTTGAAATTCTACATGGAATCTGCAAGTACAACAAGCACAATTTGATGCCAGCTTCCGCTAAAGTAAGTAAAAAGCACGTGACTTCATGTCATGTGACCTACAGGAATTTAGCCCATCTCCAAACAATTCAACCTTTACTACGTCTCCGAAACGCATGATAAATGCACTGAATTGAAAACATTAGATCCTTTTGAAACGTAACCCTACTTAAGGTGATTTAGCGTTTTTTTTTTTTTTCGTCGCTAAGGCGTGGGCTAAAATAGGAATTCACCCTGTCATGTACTCATACTGAACATGAAAACAGCGCATTCTTTTTTAAAAAATTCTGATTTTTTTTTAAATGTGTAAAATTTTGATATTTTTGAGAATTTTTAAACATGTAAATAAAAAGGTATCGTTAGTTAAACTTGTTTTTAAGTGATAAAATTTGTACCTCAAATTGTGAAACATCTCCTTCCTCATTAAAAATATTTTTGGATGAAAAGGAAAGCGTAGGTGAAATAAGTAAAAAAATTGCTTTGATGCAAATATTTAGGAAATAATTTAAAAATGTAAGCAATCAACGAGTTTAATTCTTCTTTAAACACTTATGAATATAGGTTGATTCCTAATTGCTCTCCTTTTCATTTAAATTTTAATTTGCAATAATTTTTAACTCGTAAATGTAAAATACTTGGTGAATTTTTTCTTCAAAAATTCTCATCTCTTTATATCTATTTGATTGTTATGTGTTTATTTATTTAAACGCTTAAGAAGTTTAAAATTATTTGTTTTATTTTTTGCGTTGCTTTTAACGTTCTTCCTCCGATATGATACTAAAATGAAGAATTTAACATCGTAAACAATACAACCACGGAAAATTGAAATATTAAGAACACAATGATTAAATCTTTATTTTTCCGAAGAATTAATAATGTATTAAAAAACACTCTATTTTTGTATTTACACAGACTGTAGTCCATCTCGAAGACTGCTGTAAAAAAGTAGAACCAAGGGACGATCCCGAAAAAAGAGCCAAGGATTGGGAATTTTACTGTGAAAATCCAGTCTACGTAGAAAAGGTACTTTATATATTTGATCTAACTTTCTTATTTTCCAAACTAAAATTGTAAAAGTTCTATAAGTTCTAGGACGAGAATTTCCAGAACAATTGTCGAGAATGATTAGTTTAATACTGAAACCACTATCAAAATGACAATTCAGGTAGAGGCGTTGGGTAATAACGCCACGAATTAAATTTTGTGTGAAAGTGGGTTGTGAGGTGTTGTATCGCGCTTTTCCCTTCAGCTAACTCTTTGGGACTTTAAATGATATCGTTTAAATTGAAGATTTCTCCCAAATGGATGAAATGTGATTTACGTACATGAGATTATAATTAAGGAAGTGTATTGAATGGATAAGATAAACTGCGTTCATAAGCAGAAAATAATTTGATACTAAGTTAGTTGGTTGGTATTAGGTATTGTGAGTTTATGTTGTCAGTATGAGACACCTGTGTCATACGTACTGTGTCGAATTAGGAGCTATGGAAGGGGACATAGAAAGGACCTAAAAAAGATCAATGAGCCGAACCCTCCTCTCCAAATCTACTGAGAATTCAAACCCGACTGCTGCAAATCAGATAATATTTTAGTTGTTACTTTAAACTTCAGATTCTGGCACGGCGTATTCACAGATTTAGATGGCTAGTGATAGAAGTTTGATGATTCATAGATTTGCATCAAAATAACTCTGTTATCCTAACTATATAATTTTTTTATTCATTAGACTGCTGATGAGTGATTATTTAAATAGTTAGAAATGGAAAATGAAGGAAATAATCCTTCACCGCTTACCAAAGATGTCAGGTGTATAGGACTGCAGCGGCTCTCGTCAACAACAATATCAGAAGTTAAAACGCCTTAGTTAACCATCCTGAAGATATGTCTTTTCAGCCTGGTTGGTCAGACCGTCAACTTCCAACCCATCAGTCCAGGGTTCGAAACAATGCTGCCGCATCAAGGTAATCAACTCTCTCCCCCTCCACGGGGTCGAAAATCCACCTGCGGCCAAAGTGGTGACTCAGGACTTGAACACTAGATGGCAGCACAGCCTATTCCTACTGATTGCATATGCCCCCTCCTCAAAGCACTTTCCTCAGTACGTCTAACTAAGACAAACGCACTCAAAATCACGACTAATGATTAGTGATATTCCGGCTCTGGCGCACGTGTCGACGAGACCCACCACTCAACACGAGATAGCCGATGACTCAAATGGGAACTGTCCCAGCAAAACTCAATTCAACAGGATGGGATGTATATCAATAGCAGTAATGGCTAAGAAAATCAAAAAATAACCATCTGAACAATGATTACCTTCGTATCCTCACGATGATACTGGAGGGAAAGTAGGCTGTGACTCTCTTATACAACAAAATTAGAAATTAAAAGGCATTTCTTAACCAGCCAGAAAAGATGTCTTTTCAGCCCGGTTGGTAAAAGCACCTTCTCCGGACATACTGGACCAGGGTTCGAAACTGTGCTGCCTCACCAAGGTCAGCAAAAACTCTCTCCCTCTCCACGGGGTCGGAAAACCACTAACGGCGGCGGCTCTTGTCAACAACAATGTCAGAAGTTAAAACGCTTTAGTTAACCAGTCAGAAGATGTCTTTTCAGCTTGGTTGGTAGGATCATCAACTTCGGACCCACTGGTACAGGGATCGAAACAACGCTGCCGGATCAAGGTCATCAACTCTCTCCCCTAGAAAGGGTTGGAAATCTACCGATCGCCGAAGGACATACTTTGTTTCAAATCTTTAGATAAATAATGCTCTGTTTCATGTAGTGCCTTTTGTGGCGAATTAACGTCGCTGTAATTAAAGGACATGATTAAGTAATTATAAGTAATAAGAAATCTTTATTCCATTTCTATATAAGCAATATTAAATTAACAAGTGGGGCGGTTAATGTGAATCCGCATCTTTAATCAAATATCATAATGAGGATTTCTACTTATCTTCGGAAATTTTAAACAATCGACTTAAAATCACTGGATTCGATGAAACTCTTAGGGAAGGGATCCGAGTCAAGTATACACGCTTAGTATAGCTTAGATAATCATGTGAAACATCATGATGAGTGAATGGCCGTGGGTTTCTGGCGCAAGAGCCAAATCTGTCTAAGCTGCACCAAACATTTAATTTGACAAATTCTTTTCATTTTTTAAGTGATCTTAAAAATAAATTTAAAACATAATAAAATATTAAGTATATTAACTACGGTCAAATCTAAGACGTGGAGTATATAGCCAATCTTGCATAAAAACTCAAACAAGCTCTGTGGTGGGGATTTCACTCATCTAATCAAACAAGTTTAAAACAAGAGTATTATTTTTCCCCAAACTAATGTGTTAATAAAATTTCATACTCATCACTGCTACTTTTTTTTCAGCTCATTGATTGTTTGCTTGATGAAGAATACTTGAAATCGGTAAGTGTTAGAACTCATTATTTATAAACCTAAAAATTCGTTCTGTGTAAAATAGTTAAATTTAATTAATGAAAGGTTATATTAGACACAAAATGGGCTATCGTCGATTTACTGCATTATTCTGAGCCAGGATCACATACTCTTATCAGAAATAAGCTTCAGAGAACTGAAATTTAATTATATTTTATACTCTAAGGTCCTATTCCTTCAACACAATTTTTTTTGTAAGAAATTAAAATTTGATCCAGCCATGAAACTTGAATAGTTAAAATTCAAACAGGTAAAAATTGTCTCTGTTTACGATACAATGGTTTTAAATATCACTTGAGGTGAGTTGCTTAAACGAAAACCGTACAATCCTTGTCGTTCGTCGTCAGCGAAACGACCTATATCGATTTTCGAACGAGTACGAAAACTTTCCAACAGAAAAAAAAAAAAAAAAAAAAAATTAAAAAAAAAAAAATAAAATTTAAAAAAAAAAAAAAAAAAAAAAAAACTTTCAGAACTCAATATTACCTTTATATCTAAATTAATGAATTTATCTCATTTCTTACTGAAATCCATGAAATTTCTTTTTTTTTCAAAATTTTACTGGCACCTTGTTATCGAAACTTGATGTTATACGTAATAAAATTTTCTCTTAAGCTATGGTTTCCTAGGAAAGCGGTGCTGTTATGTGGCGCCCACATTATTGCTATGAAGGGCGTCATTGGTAATCTTAGTTAAGTCTTCCCATGGATACCGTAGCTTCTCTTGATTCATGTTCCATTTACATTCAAAAAGCACTTTAAGATATCACGCCATCTGGTTTACATAGACAACGTCTTAGTGACGTCATCCTCTGCAATATCGAGTCCACCAGATAACAGCACCGCTTTCCTAGGAAACCATATCTTTAGTCAACATTCTTTAAAAATTTTCGAGTTCTACCTAGCTCTATCTGTCACTTCATGGCTACATTTGCCCGCCGCGTCCCTCTTCCGGGAGAGAGAGAAAGAGAGAGAAACTGCAAAAAATCACAAATGTTTACGCACTTAAAAAAAAGCTTTAAGATTTTTATGGTCGGAGGATCGTAGTCTTCTTAAATCCAAATTCTTATCCGTAACTAATATTCTGTTCGGTATTCCTCTCGGAAGAGCCCCAATTAGAACATCCCGCCCTTCACCGGCCCTTTTTCTTTCCCCCTGTGCCCTCGATAACTAATATAACTTTTTTCTTTCTTTTTAACATAATGGAACACCTTAATTCTCTTTTTGTTAGTTCAATAGCTCTGATGAGAAGGTATATCTCACCAGTAGAATAGGTACTCCATAAGCCGACACAGCTTCGATCTTTAATGGAATTACCGAATAATTATAGCTTACAATAAAAGAATTCTTTTGATTACAAATTAAGCAATATTTTGCTTAATTATTAATTTAAATAACATTTATCCATATTAAAAGGGCGAAATATTTGTGTGAGAGAGAGGGTAGCGAAAAGATGAAAAGACCAAAACATTTCAAAAAAGATTTAAATTTTGGAATATTCAATGCAATAGAATAATCCTATATTTATCTATGCATCGATAAGATATAGAAGGTTAAATTTTAATAGAAAAAAATAATTCATTTCCCTTTGAATCCCCACGCACATGTTTGGTGATGGATTTCGTATAAAAGATTCATTTCAGTCAAAGAGATATAGAAATTTATAGAAATTTCGAATATTCACCGTTCTTCCTTCGTTAAAAAGAAATTTAATGCAGACTTAAAAAGACTTAAAAATAATAACCAAAAATTAAGTTTCGATTTCAATAATTTTTATTAATAATTGAAATTTTACTATATTGAGAGTTACTTCAATCTACGACTTCCTTAAAACAGCCAAATAAATATGAACAAGTGTCATTTTCAATATTAGGTACATAAAAACCGATTAATATGCAAAATAAATTTCCTCCAAAATTATTGGTTATTTCTTAGTAATAGTTAAAACTTCACTCCGCCACTTCATACAATATATCATAAATTAATAAAAACCTAAGATTATATTATTTAAAAATTTTAAGTTCTTAATATTGATAAGAAAATATGCATAAAAATATTACGTAGTTGACTATTTACTTAAATACTAAAAGTACTCTTAAACATCTGTTATTATGCATATGAAGCTAAAATTTAATAATTTCAAATTTTTATTTTAGTTGACTGAAGAAGAACTGAGTGGTATGGAACAATTTGAGGTATTTTCATGTTATAGTCAATAAACTATACGTATTATAGAAATATACATTATGCTGTAGATATAAAAACACATGAAATGTATTTTTAAAAAGTAGAAAAAAATATAGCAAAATATTATAGTCAAAAATATTTAAATTAATAAAACACATACATTTTTATACATATTATCTCATGCGTAACTATTTATTAAAAATGTGCATAAAAATGTTTTGTTTATTATTTTTAGTTGTATATAGTATAATTTTTTTAAAAAAATAGAGTCTTTACAATCTTTATAAATTTTACTTACATTTTACTTTCCTGTTTTAGGATTGTGCTGAAGGTATTAGAGAGAAATACTGCAAAGACGATTGAAAAAGTTGAAACATACACTTTTATATTCATTTTTAATACAATATATTAATATCAGAGGTTTTTTTCATTTACAATGATTGATATTATAAAAATAAAGTTATTTTTATTTTGATCAAAGATGAATACTTTTCTTGAACTATAAAAATAATGACATTTTTAGTCTCTATTTGATGTATTTTCTAAGATCTACATTTAAAAGCCAATTTATTAACACTACGTGCGTATTTTCATAGTGTACTAAAATAGTAGAGTTCTTTCCTTAGTACAAATGACAAATACGGCTAATCTGTGTCACAATTAAATAACGAGACTGACGCTGTAAAACATTTTATTTTGATTTCATACATATGTACTTATTATCTTCAAAATACACTTCTACTCACAACAACGCTCCTTGCGAATCTTTCGTTGTTCCAAACAGTGCTGGTAGTCTTTTTCTGTCAGCTCTTTCAGGATGCGTGGCACGCTCTCTCGCTCTCGCTTTCTCTTCCACAGCTTCAGTGAACTCAAATATTTTTTCTCCTAATGCAGATTTCATCTTAGGTAATAAAAAAAAACTCGCAATGCTCAAGATCTGGCAAATAAAGCTGATGGTCTAACACTAGTATGCTGTTCTTGGCCAGAAACCTCTTGACGAACAATGCGGAATGACTTGCCCTTCCACAATTCGGGCCGATTTTTCTTTTTCTATCACGTTGTTCAGTAAGAACGCGAAGGCAGTAATGTTGATTAGTATGTTGACCTTCAAGAACGCAGTAAGGGTACACAATCCCATGAATATCGAAAAAAAATCATCATTGCTTTGAATTTGCTCATTCTAGCATTTTAGGTTCTAGGGGAAGATGGGCTTGTCCAGTGCATGGGTTGTCGCTTCGTTTCAGGATCATATCCAGTGGCTAAAATGAGTGGGGGGCTGCTGCAAATTTTCAATCGTTGTTTTAAAATTGTGTAAAAGGAAAAAAACACGTATAAAAAATTTATTCAGAAACTTCATGTGAAGAATCTTTGGATCATGTGAAGAATCGATCCCTTATTTGGCCATTTATTTCGCTATTTTATCAAGGTGCAAAGTAAAATTGATGCCACTCTAATAAAACTGAAATTTTGGGCTTATTATATTTTGAAAAATAATATTGAAGACTTTCCTAATTTACAAAATCTTTTAGGAGACGGTTAAGCCAATGCCGATAAAAATGTAAAAATTAGTTTGGTTCAACATATATCAAATCTTAAAAAAACATTTCTGGAATATTTCCCTGATCAATAAGTAAAATTATTTTTAATCAAAAATCTTTTTCAAGATTGTTTGACTCCTACAACTCCTTATAAAAGAAATAAAATAACAAATTGTTATATTGACCGATACTCAGTTGAAACTAAATTTTAGCTAAGTTGATATTATGAATTTTTTTAATTGACGTTAGAAAAGAGTATCCTGAAAGTTCCTGAAGAGAAATGAACATCTAATGTCGTATGTTTCAATGTATGTATGCATAAAATCTTTCTCTTTGTACGCTGCCACAAAAACAAAGTACAGAAACAGATTAGATGCTGAAAATAACATTAATTTCAGATTTCAACAATTATTCTTAATGTAAAAATACTTTGCAATAAAAAACAATCATAGCCAACTAATTTAAAAAATTTCTTTTTACTAGTTTGTTGTGATTTAAAGTATTATTGCTTTTGTATATAATTCATAAAATACATTTTATTAAACAAAAAAAAAAAAACAAAAAAAAAACCTTATACCTTACCTAACAATTTATTATCTTACTAAGACGTTTCTATTGCGATAAAAATAGATGTGCAATGATAATTTTGAAAATTTGAGTAGATTAAAAGTTTGGTATAATATATTTGTTCTTCTCTTTAATCAAGATGTTTCTTGAAGAAAATGGTAAACTCAAAGGGTTCCCCAAGGTTTAAAAGGTTGAATGTTACCCCTGCATTAAAGGAACTGAAAAAAAAATGAATAAAATAGAAAGCAATAAAGATAATAATTTAATTCTATACTTTATCACATTGAAGAATATAGCGGTGTAAAAAAATGATTTAAAAAAAAAAAAAGCTACATTCTATTATCACATCAGCGTTCGGCAATGCGAGAACGATAGTGATCTTTTTCCTAGCAACCTCGCGCGCATATTCCGATGTGAGCATGCGCAAAACAATCAAACACCTCGGAGCTACAACTGTGAAATGCACAGTTCCCTCCAATATTATTTTTTTTTTCAATATTTTTCATAAACTGGGATGCGGTTACTGACATTGGGCCAAAGGATAATACATTGTACAATTATAAAGAAAGAAAAAATCATTACATTAAATTTTATTAATAATATCAAGTAGATAATGGGGGCGCTGCAGTTCCACAATTCTTATACTTGAGCCGCCACTGATCATAAGTAAGAAAATTACGATTTGTCACACGTTATTTTCTTTTCCAATAAGTTTGGATCATTTTCAATGACATTCAAAGTGAAAGCGCAAACATTTTTGCAAGCTTCTTGTTGTTCAAATGCAAGGATTTTAGGCACAATTTTGGCACACAAATCTTGCATGGTAAAATTGTTATGTAAAATTAGCCAGAAAAATTCTAATCCAAGAAAAATTCTGGACAAACCAATCGGGTTCCTCAGGAACCCTCCCGATAATAGCTGTGAGAAGACGAATCGGTTATCATGCAAACCAACGAAGAGGAAAAAAAGTTAAGAAGATGCTGCGAGCGAAAGGAACATGAAAATATTTTCGAGGAAACAAGGAAGTTAAATTTTTATTTTCAAGTTATCCAACGACAAGAGTTCGACGCACAAAGCTTTGATCTCTAAGAAATTACTGACAAGTACATCATAGCCATCTTAAAAACTGTTGGCCAACATAAATTGGCCCTTGATAAAGAATGCCACAAGCAGAGTAAGACAAACTCTAATATTTTAAAAATCTAAATTTATTTACATAATATTTACAAGATTCATTAATATCATCACTTTTTAAGCCGATGGCTACAGAATCATAGCGATGGTCTTATCAATCATAGCCAAGGTCTCATCCACCATCTAAGATCTCATTCAACATTATATATATCTCCGGAATCTGCATTCGACACCGTCAACTCCACAGTTAAGAATCAGCATCCAATTAAAAATAACTTTGTATGACGTAACTGAAAAATACCGTCGAATGCAAATTCCCGATTCCATTTCCAGATGTATGGGATGACGTCATATCGGTAATGCGTGGAGTGACGTCATATCGGCAGCATGTAATTCCAAAATATTACCAGTTGAGATAACCGCGATATGACAACAAAAACAAGTATCTATACTAACCCCCCACCAAATCCAAATCTTGCGTTTTGGCGCCATTTTTTGTTTCCTTTGGCAAAGAGGGGGCTAATATATGATTCTACTGAATGAAGTAATGCAATCAAACTTTAACTGAATAATGAGGTTCATTTTATTGATTTTAGTTTATTTGTCATTAAGACATTCTATTGCAAACCTAGAATCGTAAAATCATGTATAGTACAACGAAAGGAATGTAACTTTGTGAGTGTTGTTCAGTAAAGGTTGGTATTATCGGTGAGACAGAATCCAAATTGAACAAACTTTATCTAGCTTTGAGTAAGTACGTGGTGTTCGGAAGCTTAGAATTCTCAAAAGTATAAAATAAGGAAGTGATTCAAAGAACACTCTCACTCGTTTCTAATTGGACTGCAAAGTTGCTTATTATTTTGTGCAGAACTCATTCGACTCCTCTCTCGTTGGAGTCTAAGGATACACTGAATACGCTCCCCTAAAAGAAATGGAGCTAGACTGTCGCTTTAAACCATCATGCATGCACATTAAACATGTGGAAATAAAGCGAAAAGCGCCAAGTGATATGGAAAAAGAGTTCAATTCCTTTAATATGACAAATAGTTTGAGCAAGCTCAGTAGAATTAATTAAATAAAATGAAATATATGATTTCTGTACAATAATGCTTTTATTTTGATTAACTTTTTTTTTGTCAATACTTACGATATTAGTTTTTGGAAACCTTTTGATGATTTAGCATCAGTTTAACTATAAACACCATTTATCTCTCGAAGATTGTGCTGTTTTGTTTGTATGCGTGATGTGTGTTCCCGGGAGTGTCTTTAATTTTGATTATTGTCAAGAACGAAACAATTGCGTAAACAAAAAAAATCTATCCCTAATCTTGTATTTGCACGCAAACGGTCCATTGAATTATAAATATCTTAATTACTTCTTTTCACAAATGAAAAAGTTAATGAAATTAAACTCCTTGTTAGGAAATTTGAGCCTTATCAGTTACGATCAGTCTCAAATATTATTAAGTGTGTGGAGGGA
>BMAW01031600.1:0-19550 GCA_019974015.1 Nephila pilipes | reverse complement strand
CGGCCCTGGCCACTTGACTGAGATCTGGCATTTGAGGTCTGTCACCAATTGCCTTCGTGTTGCTTTTCAGTGGCGTTAATGAAACAACTATATCAAATCAAATCTGATAACCTAATTTATATCAAACTAAGGAACAATGAAAAAGTCATATCTCATTATTTTGAATAGTTATTATTATTTCTAGAGCTGGAAGCATAGTCAAACGTAAATGAGAGTGCTAGCTGCTTCTCCTTGCATTCCAGTTCCTTGAACGACATCTGCCTGATGACTTGGCTCTCCAGGTGATGAAAAAGAGAAAAGTGTAATAAGATAGAGAAGTGGAATACATATAATTAAATATATTATAAATCAGGCATGGAAACAAAAGAGTCTGTTTACAGATACAGCCATCACTTGCAAAGGTGGAAGCCCCCAGGACTGCACGCAACCAAGACTACCTACCTGAGGCACCTCAGTGATCTTTTCCTTCTAGTGGTTTTAATTAACTTTGTAAAATACAGGTGACGAGCCTAATTGGATACTCTAGAAGAACTTATCTGTTTCTTGACCTTCCTTCTTGTCAACCATTTATCTTTTAAAAATTTTCACATCTAGAATACACAGCTCAGCCTTGTCTACTATGTCCATATTTTAGCACCAATACACCTTCACATCATGGCACACTAGTGATGTAATGCATCCACAGTGCCTATGTAACCATCTATGAGTAATACAGACGCTGATTCATATGTAAGGATATGCGACTGAGAAAATTCACTGGGCGTGTCTGACTGATTGTTGATCACGGGCACACTGAGGAAGGCTGTAAACATGAGGGCTACTATGACGGACCTTCCACCTTTGAGTCTCGACTAAGAGCGAGAATGACACCCTGATTGATACCTCCCTATCAAACTCCCTCACGACGTTACGGTGGGAGCTTCTGGGACTCCAAACTAGATTCATGCACCAGCCCCTTCATGATGGGGTCCTTGGGCGGTATCGGAGTCTGAACAAATGATCTGACGGCCTGAGTCTGTGATCACTACTCTACCTTACATCTTACTGCGTACTACAAAGAGCATCACTCTAAAATCTGATAGACTACAGAGCATTACATTCTTCGTTTCTGCCTACACCCAAAATGTTGTTTATCAGATCAAAATAACGACCGAAAGCCAAATAATGATAATCTGCCTCAGGAATAGCTAATAGTTAAATCCTACCTTCGGATGCACTTTCAAGGTATAACTTGTTAATTCTTCTTTACAGTAGAGCTAACGACATTACACTCTAAAATAACACTGATATTAAACAAATATTACCGCACTGGCCATACTACCTTCCAGCTACTCATATTATCTATGCCATGCAAATACCTTGACATCATCTTCTTTGCAGTGAAACTGGGGCCTATAGGATCGAGGAATGGCTTATTCTATTATCGCCGATTTCATAGCAGGATACAGTGTTCCGTCACTTATATTCTGGTTATCCGGTTGATGTTGCTATCAACTCTTTATCCTTCTTTTGGGTTGTGTAAATAATCTTTTAAGGAATAGAAGTAAAGAGAAAGAGAGAAGAACTGTCCAAAGGCAATTTGAAAGATAAATCAAGCAAATGGTGATGAAGACTCTACTTTTTACTATTTTATCAAACGTCTGTGTCCTAGTTATTAATTTGCCTATGCAGTATGGATCTGGCTATTAAAAGCCATTAAACTGCAACATCACTCGCCTCTGGGAATATTATGTTAGTTAGATCCAAACAACTTGAACATTAAATAACCAATAGAATCGTAACTCCTGAATTTAGAATGCTTGGAATGTGAGCCATTTCTTGATTCCATTGTGACTGATGATGATATGAGGGTACAAAATAAAAGATCTAAGAACTGAACGAAATACTATAACCATACGAAAGAAATTTATAGATAAAAGAATTGAATTAATTTCCCTTTATACATCAAAATCGCAAAGCATGAAATATTAATACTTAAAAGAATAATCGGTAAAAGTTGCTTTGTTCTTAAAATGAAAAATATGTAATAGAATAAATTGCAAAATTTGCTAATCGAAAGACCAAATCCAATTTTAAAATTCTAGTCTGTAAATTTGTTATAATTTATACTGTTATACTTTAATTTATTTGTAAAATTGTTCATTTATAATTTAAAGAATGTAACTAATCTCAAATAATAATCGCCTATCTGGTTTTATACTTTCATCTATCATCTTGAAAAATAAAATCGAGAATTATATTGTATAAATATTTTTGTCTGCAGACTCTGCCTAAAAACAGTATAATATTATATCTTCCACCTTGAAATCTACAGAAAATAAAGTCATGTGAAAGTTTAATCTGTTAGATATACAGGAATATTATAAAAATCTATAGCCTTAGAATTATGTATTTTATTTTCCTGAGTAGGGTCTATCGGAAACCAAGAGTTGCTGCCCAACCTGCTAGGCCAGTAGTAGCCGCAATGGCATGCGCCTTCTGCTAATTCATCTTCTGCGTCTGCATCCAGATTTTCTACTGCAGTCGAGCTCTGGGCGCTTTTAATTACAGGATCTAGGACATGTAAGTCTATCTTGTACTCTAGAACAAAATTCGACAACTGACGAGCAAACTTAAATAGGACAGAGAACGAATCTATTTTGTACATTTAGAGAGATGGCCAGTTATAATTGTCTCAGCTTGCATTCTGCAACGGAATGTTCTAAAGAGCCTCTCTATCTAGTGTCGCCAGATGGAAATTGTATCATTCTCTTCAGAACACGCTTCGGTCTCCTAAAATTATACCTATTCTTTGTAAATCCCACTCCAGCCATAGCCTGACTCACGTGATCATTGCCCCAGTACAGCCATAGTAGCCACATTGTAGGGCCGAGAGGAAATTCTCCTTGATTTACTCGAAAATGGCATTATTCTCCATTAACTCTTCCTTAAGAACAGCTTGATCATGCAATCATGGAGGGCCGCAGAATGAATGGTCAAGGTTGGCCGTGACCTGCGGGCCATCGGCCTCGTCTTAACTGCGGGTCTGATCCTGGTCGCCAAAGACCCGCCGTGAATGGGGCTGATGCACTAAACTGTCTCAGCCCCAAAGTCCCTCCTGCCATGGGGTGGATGCTAGAGAGGGGTGCTTAGCCCAGGTGTCCCTGCCACTCTGACTGTGGTCTGGGGAGGAAATCATGAGGTCGGTCGTCAATAGCCCCTGCTGCTTTGAAAAGGATGTTAAAAACTAAACTAAACCAAAAACACTGCACCACATGGATACGCTTCTTAAGAACCACATTTTAAAATGAACCATAAAAGATGCCTGGTGATTCTCTTCTCCTGGCTAATTTCAGCACTATTTTCGTCCCCAGATTGATGTGCGCTGGATTTGGAAGTTGAATGAACTTCGTCTCAATGTCACTAACTAAACTTCTCATAAGATGGATAACATCTGTGAAGAATCTGCAAGCAAATCTAACTTTGCTCTTTCTTAAAATTGCTCCATAAATTCTGTACAATATTTTCCTTTTCACTTTATACATTTTACCTAATAAGGAAATGAAATAAAATCTACTTTCGCTTGATTATCCGTTTATTAATAAGACAAAAGGAAATGAAATAATAGATTTGAATCATTCATTCATAAATGAATGATTTAGGATTTTAAAAATAAAACTTAGATTTAAAAATGGCTAAATATAGCCTATAGAATATCTTGTAATCTATTGTATATACATGCATGTAGTTTCTGGTGGCACATAACTCCAGGTAGTCCCTGACTGAAGCCTAACAATGAGGACTGCCTACCACAGCCATGGAGCTGTTTCCTGTACGATACATTAATAAAACTAACCAACTAATCATTATAAATGAACTCTATATAATTGTACTAAAGCCACATCTTAAATTAGAAGTGATTCTAAAAGGATTATTCTTTCATCTATGTTCATCCTAAATTATCCTAATTTTGTTCATGAATATCTATAATCTGATCTAATTTTAAAAATGTATATTTTATATTTCTTTGAAACAATGCTTGGGTGGATGTGATTTTAGAAAAGTAAATTCTAATGAAAATCTTCCTATTATTTGATATCATGATTGCCTATCTCTTAATAATTTTATCATCACAAAAATTCACATTTCATCATTCTGTTAGTATCTTATAATATTGCCTTAAAGTTTCGATGAAATTTTCCTTGGAGGAGAAAGTGTCATTGTTTTGTAGCAAAATATACTGTAATGTAGTCTGAAATATAATATATTTGAGTGAACATGTACCACCAGTGGCATGTGATGTCTATTGCTCTGTGTTTCACACATGACGTCGATGGTATACTCTCTGTCTGGTTGATTTCATCCTGGCAAAACTAACTAAGTTTCACAAAGCCTTGAGCCTGGCAGGTGTTTGGTGAGTTAAGCAAGGCCGCCAATGTGCTAAAAAGGTCTATGTGTTAAGTAAAGCAGAGGAAAAGCACTGAAAATCATTGATATTCAAATATAATATTCTTAACATTAATATTGTTTATCTATAATTAATAATTTATAAAATTCACTGAAAGGTTTTATATGTAGCATCAAAGCCTATGTGACTACTTTGAAGAATGCTAATAAAATATAAACTGGTATTTTAATTAATAAATAACTATCAGTGCTTCCTATATTCTTTAATTGATTATTCTTCTGTCCATTGATGCAATAGGAGAATAAACAACCTTATCTTTATGTAAAATCTTGGTTTCATTGTATGCTTCTATGTCAATTAAAACTGCATTTTCATTGAATTGTTTTAAAGATCTTCACTGGGATACATATATTTTTATTTATGAGTCAAAGAATACTCTTTGACTGGCCTAGCGGTCACCATGAAAATCCATTGATATTTAATCATTCATCACATTTAAATCTTTACCAGCCTATCTTACCAAGTTGATTCAATTATCTATTAACTAAAACGACACATACAGAAAAAGGCCTAGTCTGAAAAGATACTGAATAACTCTCTCCGTTCATTGATTACAATAAAACTAATGTTCGAAGTTCATTGAAAATACTTTCAAAAGGGGAATGGTAGATGGGCAACAACTGACTTAGTACATCAGTCGGTACTGTAGTTCCTCAATGTCCAAGATTTTAAAGCTGATTTTAAGAATCTAAGATTCTATTGAATTGCACTCCAGGAGAGCATAGTTTCAACTATTTTTGTTCTTGAAAACTTCTACTAAAACTCCAGTCTTGAAATTGCAAATGATTATGAGTTTCAGATCATTCAAAAGAATATCCAAAAATTATTTGAAAGCTGGATTAAGAGCACCAGCACAGATAATTTCATTTTTCATGCCATATGATTAAATTTGTTCAAGCAATTAAAAGCTAATACAGCTTGAAAAGAAAAGTAGGAAACTCATGGTAGGATGAACAAGATGCCCAGAAATCTGTAGGAGGTTAAGGGAGCCTTACCTGTATTGCACCTATTCAAACTTAAATATAAGCTTGTTAACTGAGCCAGACACACTGTCCTCCGTGGCTCTCTGCATATGCTGGGACTTGTTTTATACTACACAAAATTTAAGAGAGAAGTAATATACCTTAGTATGGACTGATGATTGAAAGATATCAGAAACCATTAATTAGCGTCCTTTCGACTTCAGCAAGACCAAGATTTTCGAGCTGGCCCACAAGGATCTGTCTCTGATAAACAACCATATGCACTTTGAGACTTCAGATATTTCTCTTCTTCCACGAGGTTTGCCCTCTGACAAATGGGAGCACGGCCCGCGGGTTCCTGTGGGCCGTAGCCTGAAGTGATAAGGCACCAGACTCCGTGGCTGACGATTCTCGAGTCGCAGGTCTGGAGCCTTTGATGCCACTCAGCAAGATCTGCCTGGAGAAGCCAGGGCTGATGCATCTTTGAATTGTTGGGACCCCAAAGTCCACCCATGGGATGGATGGGGCTAGGACTGGCATTCCTGAAATTGGGGTTATGCCTTTGATAAATATCAGTGCAGTTTCTGAGTTGAAAAATTAAAATCATTCAAATCTTAGAACTATATGAATAATTAAGGAACTGAATGATTTCATTCCAAATCAGCCTTGAGAACTTGAACAATGGCATCACAATGTATTTGTTTATAACAAGATGTTGATCTTTGGGGTTTGATTTGAATCGCTGAGAAATTTTGTATCAGCATCTGAACCATCAAACAATGAAGTTCGTCACATTGTTCCAAACCAGTTCTAATTATGGTATGATTTGTAAATTTTTGAATCTATAAATTCTGAATACGACTTGTTGGCAGGCGGAGCTGTTCGAAATTAATGTTCTTCAAACTTAAGATCTGGTTCATTTGAATAAATCTTTGTTTAAAAGTGAATAAGTCTTGGGCTTCTGAAATGTCCACCATGAATTTCTGATGCATTGCGACCCTTCTAATGAATTTCCTACTTTCTTCAACGCTGGTATCAATGCTTTGAAAGATAAACGCATCTGAAAATGTAAAAATTTTTGTAGATGATTGGTTTTCCTTTTCACTAAGTTGGAAGCTTTAATTATATTTTAACCAAAACTCATAGCATTATTGTTTTTAAATTGTAGTTAGATGTCTGAGTCTGAAAATAAGGCACTCTTTTCAAAATGTAAGATAAGTAAGTGTCTTTTGGGCATGGGAAGTAATAAAATGTTTTAGACCATTGCTTACACATGAATAAATATATATCAACTAAAATATCAAGTATTAAATTATAAAGCTATCTATGTAAATTGAATTATATGATCATTCCTAACATGAAATTTTATTTAATTTTGTTACTTATATTTAAAAGAAGTTTATCTGTAATTTTCATTGTCATAAATTAAGATGACTAAAATCTGCCTTTGATAGAATGTAGGTTACTTAAAAATAAGTATCTATTCTATAATGATTCATTTGTGCATTTATTGAAGAATTATATATGTAAATTAATGATATTAATGTAATCAAATTCTAATCACTGCTCTTCACACGACCAGTCTGAGAAAGCAGACTTTCGAGAAAGATGGAAACTATCGGCCTCTACCATAGTCGATATGGTAAGATATGAAACCCTGGATGGTGCCTTACACTTCTCCGGGATTGCCTGATTGGTTGAGGACTGTCTCTGGATAAGCAACTATGCTGTTACCTCCTAGTATTCTTCTGTCCCTCTAGGTAATCAAATGACGTGAATTAATATCGGCATTTGAAAATGCATTCATTCATTCGACGCATAAGCATTTGAATTTTACCTTGATGAGAATTAAAACAGTGAAATAAACTATGAGATAAGGATATACAGCAAAGATTAAAACACTATAGCCATATGTATAAGACGACTGGTCCTGTCTGAATCTGATAACCATCTTTGTTTGAGTTCACTTGAAGATCTCTGAGATCGCATTGATCGGCGTTTTCCACTCCTACTGAAGCCAGGCCAGCACCTAGCATTCTTGTCTAAGAGGGGTAAATTTTTGTAAATTCATTCTGTCACACTCCTTAGATGAAAGAGGAACTTGAACTCACAAATGAAGCATATGAAACGTCAAAATTTGAATATTTTGTGAGAGATCACTTGTAAATGCTACTTAGATTTTTCAATGGGTGACATCGGGAAATTTAGACGCATAAAACACTGACTATAAGAGAAACAGAGGAGAGAAATGGCAATATAAAATGCGATGACATTCCTCCATGTAAAAGCATTGAGGACAGGCGGATGTAAGTGCACGTGATACAGACTGAAAATAAAACCTGAAAATAACATAAACTCTAAAAGGAACTTTGTTTTAAACAAAGCCATTTATCACCCGTGATCGTCTTTACCTCTCTTTCTTACTGACCTCCCTGCAGGATCTTGGCAGGTAATGAGCATCAATGACCCCGAAGCATCCTATGGAACTTTCTTAAATGGTGATCTTTCTTCCATTGGATTACTTTACCCTTTGTAACACTTGATGATGCCCAGGAATATTTAGCACCTTCTACCATTTTGACCTCTGATAGTTACTTTTTATATCTTTCAAACGTCTAAATTAGCCTTTGTCTTGTTTATTCTGCAAGGCTGTTGGCCTTTGAAGTATTTAACTCTTACTCATCACTTATCTTCATCTGCATCTGATTTTAATGTCGCTTGCCTCACCCATAAATATCATGATATGGTTCTGTAATACGCTAGAGATGATTATTAGGTCCGAGGGGTACTGTACTCAATGCTGGTTGATAGAAAAGTTTTTCCGATTTGACTCCAACTCATAATGAAAAGATAAAAAGATAAAGGAAACAACATGGCAAAATAAAATAAAGAAGAATCATAAAACACATCTGAATAAAATCTGTGAAAAATAGATGTTGGTCCAATATGTGAGGATCTATGGTGCCATTCTGGGCTTAGTGTTAAGGCTTATATTTGTAACTCTTGTTATTTTCTTGTATTTTCTCAAAATTACTTCCTGCCTCTTTCCCTATATAAATTCTGGGTGATTGTCCTTCCGCAATGTTATAAAAGAATAAAACTGAAAGAACATTTTCTGAGTGCTTCTGACACTAATTCTTTGCATTCTGCTCTGCTGTCTCTTTGGAGAACAATATATTTATAATCATACTCTTTCATCCAAATAAACTCTTTTCCAGTACAATGTGTTCCGCTCGATCTCTTTATAATTATAATGATCTTGAGCTTCATGCAATTTGAATTTAAAATGATACATCTTGACTGTCGTATAAATGTTGAGAATCTGCCCCATAAGATGTATGTTTGAATGTCATGCAAACTTATAAGAATAACATTGAACACTCTGTCTCAATGTGTTCAGTTTAGACTATGGGTCTTTGATACTAGGCGTATAATCTTAAAATTAAAGTTCTATGTGCCTTGTAAATGAATAGACTTATCCAACGGTTGCGCTTTAATAATACTATTAATAAATTATCAAATATATGAATTAAATTAAACGATGAAGATCGAGAATTGACAATATAAATCCTTCCTGATACACCAAGGAAACAAGTAAAATTCATTAAATTGAAATGTATTGAAACTAAATGATTAAATTAAAGCAAATTGATCAATCAATTGAATATAACTACATGTAATTAAAATCTAAAAATGATAATCTATCAAATTAAATATTAAAATAGTTTAAATGTAATTAAAATGAAAGAAGATGATAAATTTTAAATTGAATATAAAAGATATGATTGAAATATAATCCAATGCAATTAAACTGAGTGCTGATAAAAATTAAAAGGATCTAGTACAAAAAGAGATCCATCAAAATACTAGCCCCTTTGGGTGGCTAAGAAATGATCAAATTTTACAGCCACCAAAATCTCATTTAATATTCCATTTCGTTATTGTATCTGATCTCTATAAGGATTTGCTGTACATATAAATCAGATAAGCATAATTAAAATACTTAATTTCATATTTGTCTCCACTCTAATCTAATAAAAATAAAATATACATTTGAAACTTGAGTTCATTAGAAGTTGAAAGCAGGTATCAGAAATATATTAAGTATATATTTTATTCAACTCAATAAAATCTAGATACTTATTAAGATGCATTTTAAAATTAAGCCTGTTACTGGACAAAGTAAACACTAAAAACATGCCAAACAAGATAAGTCTTTAAAAGTGGTCAGCATGACCTTTAAGTTAATCTAAACATTAGCCTCAGGATGCAGGAATTGAAATGCTCCTTTAATTTGATCACTTCCACCTTGAAATACTCTAATTTTAATTGAGGTAAATGTACTGATTTTAATTCAATATAATATAATTTGTTTGAACGAAATAAAAAGTGACTGGGTAGAAAAATGTAAATTCAAAATTGATATTTGTCAAAAACATAGAGAAATACTGCATTAATACACTTAAATACATTTAATCTGAACTTCACCTGATTAACCCATTGCCTCCTAACATTTCTCCCCTACACCATTATCAATCTTAAGAAAATAAGTGTTAAGAAAATTAGAAGAAATAGGAATTAGAAGAAAAGCCAATCTAAATTCCTCCTCAGAGGTATTCCTACGGTAATTTACTTTTGGTGAATAGTAAAATGACGTACTAACTTCACCAAAACAATTGTTTGTAATCTCGGATCATTTGAGATAACTGAATGTGCTATACCATCCAATATCTGTGACCCAGCTCTTCAGTCAATATAACATGTCGCCATTTATTGACGGAAAGAGGACACTCATGAAACTACAGTCTCACTCCGTCTCACCAGCAAATGCACAATGGAATTGTCGTGCCACTGGTTGCTACCTGGGTAATATGTCGGATGGGGTTAATCTCTGGTTCTGTTTCCTTCAGAACGTTCTAAATTTTATACTCTGACCTTGGTTCAAAATATGTAATTATATGATCATTTATAACAGAACTGGAGGATTTTCATCTACTAAATTGGCCTGCCACCTTGAGGCCTCTTTTGATAGGATTTGCCTTATTTGCCTTTATATGCACCCTTGGAGAGATGCCTCATTTCTACTTTTAAATTTCATGAATTTTAGCAAAATTACAGTTTGTGTGGGTGGCCCTGTCTGTATATTACTATATTCGTATAAGTATATCGAATATCATATACTCTGTATATCATAACATCACTGATGGACATTTGCCTCCTAATGCAGGCTGTTACCAGAATCCCCTGCTGGTTTCCACACGGGAAAGTGGATACATGGAATTTTGTCAGCTATGGGAAGATGTAAATTGAATAAAGATCAAGACGTAAAGTCCAAAACTAGAGGCTAGACTAAGATAAGTATGTAAATTTGCTTATCTGATAAATAGGTTGGCAACTAATATAATTTATAAGAAATCTCTGATACGTATAGATACTTTAGAACTATTACTATATATGTAAAATACTAAATATAATTAATTTTGTTATTAGAAATGATTAAGCTTTATTCTATAAATATATTTATTAATACTTGCTAGCGCAAAATCAGTAAATATATTAAATACTTCAAGATTTTGTAGATCTAGCCTGTAACGTAGAGTTGTTAAATGAAATCAAACATTCATTCTTCATTTTCATAATTATTATGGGAAGAAATTTTGCACTTAAATTTCCAAGAGGCTTGTACTAAATTGAAAACCTTAGTATAAATCATTCTGGGACCGATTTTATCAAAATGAGGCTTGATTAGAGGCATATATGTTATACTGATATATTTATTCCTTCTTAAAAATAATAAAATTATTGAAAAGTTGACACAGAAAGTATTCTACCAAGATATTTCCCATTTGCTGGACAATTTGCTGGTCTTATCCCTGACAATATATGGTTTTACTCTTATAAAGGATACTTTTATTTTATGACAAAATGTCTGGTCTAACTTATATCATAAATCATCGATTTTTGTGGAAATTTATTCGCATCCTGCCCATTGAAACAAGAAATGGTTACAGCTGTTTCAACGAAGTGAAAACACCTTCCAGGTCCTTTCTTGTTTTGAATCATACTATGTTAGTACCCATCCATGATCGCATATCACACTCCTACGTAATTAATTGTGGTGGTTTCACCACGGAAGGCACGATATCTCAATATATTCTGTGAGATTCTTTACCAGTTGTACTTTTACTTTGGTCCCATACCACAACACTTGATGCCTCTACCACTTTTTATTGTCTCTTCCTCCTGACAATGATAATTTGTCTTGAAACATGTCCATTTATGTCTCTACTTAGAGTAGGCTGATCCTGACTGCAATGATGTTTCCACACCGTGTACGGGTAACGAAGTTTTATACTTAAGGCCATAAATAGATTATAAATACATTTTCATTGCCTTTACGCCAATATACATTACAAGAAAATCTGCATCCAAATTAGAGTTATAATATAATACCTTTACGATAGATAAAATGTCGAACTGTATCCGTTGTACTTGTAACAAAGCAGACTAGGCCAAGAAAAGAAATACTGACTCATACACACCCATTGATAAAAATACCTTAAACTTCTCTACAACTAAGCACGATCGTCTGATCTGGGCTCTTCCTGTCTGGCCATTCCATGCAAAAGAAAGGAATGTCTAACTCAAGTAATGATCGTGAGGCCGCCTGGCCCTTATACATAGAAGATACTATTATAGTTTCCAAAATATATTAAAGTTTATAAATTAAATTTTTAAAAGGTACTTAAATCTATTAAAGGTTTATTAATAAATTATTTTAAAAGCACTTTACTGAAAAATAATCTAATAATTTGAATTTAAAGATTTTCTTGAATAATAAATTAAATTATTTATAGAATTGATCTAATAGGACATTTATATAAATTCTTCGTTAAAAATACAGGAATCAAAATGTGAAAGCATTATCTTTAGACGTAATAGAAATCTATATTCTTCACGCATTTTCATTCAGATGCTTAGAATAAGATATATGTTAAGGATTTTGATTTAAACGGTAATTCTTCTAAATTATTCTCTCATTACAACTACTTGTAATGTTTAAAAATATAATAAAAATCATTTAAAATTTGTAGTTTATTGAATCAGAAATTTTGTACATATCCATTTAGATAATGAATAGGAAGCATAATTTTATTAAAATACAAAAGTAGCCTAAGGTAATAAAGATTGAGATAAATGAAAGTAAAATTTTAAATTTTTGCCAAGATTGCTGGGCAATTGGGAAATATATTTTTCCAGAAATGCACAAAATAGATAAATTTGGTGTCTGTTTTACAATTTTCCTGCTGTATATAAATCTACACTGGTCCGACCACCCTAAATTTCTAGGGGTTTATCTGTTAGATAAGTACAAGCATCTTGGCCTGGAAGCATACCTAACGATCTTTATCTCCTGGGGCTTCTTGCCTTTTGCAAATACTGAGCAGCCCCTCATGTATATCATACATCTATTTTGTAGTATCTGCATATACTCAAAAATAAAGTGGAATTTACAGCTGAATGTCTGAAATTTTAGTAGGATATGGTGAGTAATAAAAGAACGAAGAAAGGTTAATAAAACACCCATATTAAAATTAACATATGTAAAATGGAGTAAATACTCATGGAAAAGACAGAGAGCACAAAAATGCATGTTCTACTGAATCAGAATTAATCAAACTAATGAGTCTAAACTTCCGGTAACTGCACGAGTCTAAACTTGACCAACTAATAGACGACTTCGTTAATCAAACTAATGAGTCTAAACTCTGGTAATCAAACTAATGAGTCTAACTTCAGAATCAAACGAAATTGATCATGAAAATCAAAATCGAAAGGATCATCATAAAGTGAATCCAGAATCAAAAGTACCCTTTCTTACAACTTAAATCCATTTACATGGACTAGGGATGGAAAACTGAGGAATTTAAGTATGATTGACTTTATTATTACCTACCATCCAGAAATTGGAGATTATTTATAAATGATGTACAAAGATATTGTGAGTACGCATGGAATTTGAAATCGGTAAAACAAATAGCCTGTTTTATGCAGGGCGTTAATTTGTGATAACTTATCTGTTATACATTCTAGATATTTATTGGGTAATACATTCCAGTATAAACTATTGCCTAAACAAATCGAAGGTAAAAATTGCTGTATATTCTTCCAAGACACCCTGCAAATCAATTTGACAAGTGGTTTTATTGTTCATTTTATGATACCAATCTTTATGGTGTAAGCTTTATCTTTATTTGAATCTTTCAAGATTTTAACTTAGAAGATATGAATAAACACTGTCAGTATTGAGTTTGTACAGATGGATTCTAAACATGTCCACAGTTAAGGAGACCTGGTTATAAACCATTGGTATGACTTCTACGGATCACTACGCAGTTATTAATATGACTTCATTGACTGCTAATGACCTCTGTGGTAAAGCAAGGGAAACTAAAAGTTGAGTCAGAACTGTAAGGGCCGATATCACAGCATTCTACCCATCCAAACCTAAATAAAATCAAGTTATAATTGACGAATGTAAATACTAGCATTTGTGTTTAGGTTTATGATATCATAATATTAAATCTACAATTGTATTATAAATGAGATTTAGCCACTTTGTTTTATGTTTCTTTATCTGAAAGAATTATACACTTTACAATGGTTTAAAATAAAGGTGAATTTGAGGATGCCTCTTGAGAAATAAATATGTCTATTCTGAAGTGCCAAATTAAATAACTCATTTTTAAAATTAAAACTAATGAACGCTATGTATTAATATTGAGATTCAAGCATTTCCGGTGTATCTGTTTCTATAAATATAATTGCATGTATAAATTAATAACTAATAGATCTATATAGGTTATTTTTACTTATAATCTGTGTACGTTTAGGCTGTTCTGAATAATACTCTAGCATCTATATCTCTAAAAATTTAGTAATGTTTATAAGCATAAAATTTTTAATGCCCATAATTATAATTTAATGAATTTAATAAATTTTAGAAATTTATATCTATTATCTGCTGTCATGCAACATACATAGTTTTCTACTGTTTGGCAAAACATTTATCTAAAAGAAAATTAAATTTCTGAAATGTCTCATTTATCAAATTTTAGCCCCAGGGCTTATCACCTTCTCTTAGGTGAGTATGAGCATAACTCCACCCTGACACCCTATGATCTTTCCTCTCCTGCCAGTGGGTGTGATGTTAGGAGAGGGGGTGCCAGTCCAGGTGTTTCACCTCGTCACTTGACTGTGACCAAAACATGAGGTCACTAAGAAATTCTCAGTTGTCGAAAAGGATGCTAATAAAAACTTTCCTTCTCATGGAGTATACTTTGTCTTGGTAAACGTGGGTGACGCCCCCATCCCCTGGAGATATTTCCTCACTGACTCTCCTCCCACCTTCTTTATCTCTTTATCTTGCTCTTAAGGCCAACTAACTCACCCATCCCACTCCTACGCAATCAATCAATCAACCTCTAAGATAATATGACCATGGAACAATGAAATGTCCTTGTTCTTTGAACTGCAAATATAAAAATGCAAAATTTGAAGCATTTTATGTCTTATGGTTACTTAAGGAAAATTATAGCAATGATATAAGGATTATTTTGCTTTATAATCCACACTAAATTTTTATAGTTTTCTGTTCCTCTCAGATGAGTCAAAATTCCTCGAATGTTTTCACATTTTTCATTTTCTTTGATAAAAACAGTAGATTTTATTGATATCTGTATATGTAAGATTTTTATTTCAGATTGAAAAGAAAACGCAAGTGCTTAATGTCTTGTTGGAAACTAGGCCTGTGGAAAACTATAACTACTGCATTTTATAACTGGTGAGAATGCACATTGCTCTTTATACTGTGGATTATTATTACTGCAGTGAATAATTATGTTATATTTTAAATCCTGGCTGAGAATGAGACTTTTTAATAAGCACGTTCAAAGGCCAACGGGTTACTACAATGAACACGCTCAGGAAGCACATATAAATATATTTCGAGTATGCGGAAGATATTTTCTGTAGATCTGTAGCCACCCTTCTGATGACGTGTATGGAAAAGGTATGAAGTGCATTAATAATAAATTTTAACTCTAATATTGCCCAGAGCTGGGAATGAGAGAAAGATTCATTTCAACGAGACTCAGTATGATATGATTATAAATAATCGTTGTGTCTCCTACACAAACCTGTCATAATGAGGCTTCATATGAGGACAGTTTTATTGGCGCAAGAGCCAGATATGGCTATGCTGGGTGCCAAACAAGATTAAACTGTATCTAGATGAAGAAAAAGAAAAGGTGGCTGATAAGGAGAGCTGAAGAGAAGGATCATAGGGTATCCTGGGAGGCCACCGTGTTTTACAAAGATGAGGTCATAGAATCTCATTGTAGCCTGGGCGCTTGTCGTAATGGGCGACTAAAATGGATACCCAGGTCCGAGGGTAATAGTCGGGCACCTTGCCCATGGATAGGAACATCAGTGACTGTCCCTTTCAGGCAAGCATGGGCACTGCTGACCCCAAGTCAGCCTTTCCAAGAGGTTTCCACGCTCTGATAAACATGGGCTGAAGGATCTTCTCTATTCCGTCCCTCTCTACAATCACCTTGTCTCTTTCTAACTTTCACTCTAGACCACAGAAAATCCTCATAGCATAACCCACTATTCTTGTTACCTTCACATCTACCTTATCCACTTACTCTAGCCATTGGAATCATAGGCTTGCACATTTAATTAAAGCAATGATTGATAGATAGATCGCATTAATTGTCGCACCATGCAATACCAGGGCCACAAAAGTGACTGCGGGCCTGACCTCGGTCGGCTGACGCCGATACCCACCTGATAACACCCACTTTCCACCCCACCACACCTCTAAGACTTGGAGCCTGATAGACTTAATGTGCATTAGCCTGATACAGGACCTTGTGGTACAGGCTCCTGAACTACGACCCGACGGAAACTGGGATAAAGAGCAATAAATACGGGTCCAACGGGGCTACACCAACTCCTAGGCAGGCTTCTCCCTCTCCAAACTTCCATACCACGCCAATAGGAGGACTTGGGACCTCGACCAGATTTTACGTGTACCAAATTCAACGGGTTTTAGTAGCATCAAGATTCGAACTCATGACTCGACGAGAATGCGAAATTATTACGAAGTTTAGTTTTTAGTTTTTATTAACGTCTCACTGGAAGCAACACGAGGGCTATTGGCGACGGACCTCGTAATTCTGAACTTCGGTCAAGTGACGAGGACGACACCTGAGCACCTCTCCTCTCCTATTTGCACACCACGCCAATAGGAGGATTTTGGGCCACGACAGATTTAACGTGATTCATCCCCGGCTACACGGCGGGTTTTTAGCGGCCAAGGTTCGAACTCGCAACTGAAAGAAAAACCACCGGCCGCGAGTCCACGACCTTGACCACTAGGCTACCGCGGCCCCGAAATTATTACGAATGCCACAAGAACATACAAACGCTTGAAAGAAATTGCATTTTCTTCTCTAATTTTTCGCCGTTTCGAAATATCGATATTTTGAAAAGAAAATTAACTTGGTGTACACTAAATAACTTAGTATTTTTTGAAGGAAAAAAAATTCTTTTTAAAAATTTCTAATTGCACCTAGCAAAATAGTATTTTCTCAGAAAATTAAGATCTTATGATCGCCCGGTGGACTTTTGTTGCATATCTTGAAGCATTTGTTAAATCTAACCGAAATATCCTTCTTAATTATATCTTGTGTTTTGAAATAAAACTTACTTCACTCAGAACTGAAGATATGTAGATAGAATCATCATATTCCCATGAATCGCAAGATATTGTTTCTCTGATTGTGGAATTATCGAAGTAGTCCTTTCCTTGATGAGTGAAATTGATGACTTTATATCTGTTCGAAATAAAAAATAATAGAAATGTTTCACTTTTATTAATAATAGTAAAATAATAATAAAAAATAATAAAGTACATGATATCAAATCTCATTTACCGCGGAATTTTTACAGTAAGACTCCCGTGATCTGTAATTCGTGAATTATTTGATTAATTAAAAAAAAATTAACCAATACAATGGGGACAAATGAGTGAAATACACTAAATGAGAGAATAAGGTCTAGTAAGAGCAGATTTGAGGCTGTCTTCGACTCATATCAAAACTTGGAACACGTTTCCAGACAGAAAATTCTAATTTTCATAAAAGTTTGTAACGTTGCAGCACGCGGTACTCATAAAATTTAGGGGCATTCAAAAACTGCGCCCTTTTTCACTCAAACACGCAAATTTCAAAATTCATTTAGCATTACAGTACAGGAAAGAAAACATGGCACACAATTTACACTAGAAAAAAGGGACTAGCTCGGACAGAAATGAGTAATATTATAAAATACGCTGCTTTCTAAAATATAGTGAAGTCAAAAAATAAAAATAATGATTGAGTGTTTTGTTATTGGAATAAGTGCTCCGATTTCGGATCATATTGTTTACTATACGAAAGACAGCCAGAAGATGAAAAAACTGATTTACCGAATTGATCTTTCTTAAATTAGCTCTGTTGTAGACTGATTGAATCTCAAAGGAATGGGTAAAAAAAAAATTATAAAAAAAAAAAAATAGTCTTTATCCTTAAAACAACGAGATTCTTAACGGAATTTATTATTATTATTTTTTTTCATTTCTTTTTTCTAAACACGAACTTTAAAATTATGTTAACTCATAAATCAAAATTAATACCCCCTCCTAAATTTTTAATGCTTAAATTATTTAGAAATACTTCATATTCAATAGTTACATAAATTTCGTATTAATTAAAACTTTTTATTCATTAAAGATTGGACCTCATTGGTATTTCTGAAAAAATACATGTGTTATTTTACTTAATGTTACTTATTAATTTAATATCCGCAGCAAAATATCTAAGTGATATAGTTTTATTTTTAATTCAGTTGCTGAATAAAAAGGGAAAAAAAAATTAAATCGAAATTGGATTTGCTAATTTCATTTTAACACGAGCTAAAGTTTTTTTTTTTTTTTTTTTTTTTTTGTTGAGTTCAGGAAAAAGTAGAATTATTCAGAATGAATATTGATTAGCGTCAAGCAAGTGAACTTCCGAGCCACAGGCTCCACAGTAGCAATTACTAAATTACTATCAAGAAAAGAAAATGCCACCTTCCAATTCCCAATGCATTTTTATTTTCACAAGCAAAACATTCTGGAAAAAAAAACCCGTTGCCAATGTCAACAACAAAAAGAACATAAACAGACGATTTTGCCATAAAAATTAATTACAAAATTAAATATTAAAACAAGAGCAAACGATACACTATTAAAGTAGACAATACTATTCTGTTGGAACATTAAAATAAAAGCAGATGATAAAATATTAAATGAAATATATCTTAGCAATGTAAATACACCCTAAGCGTAATATCTTAAAAAGATTGTATTATAATGTCAATTTTTTTAACCTAATACCATATATCCTTTATTTTATGCCCACGCACTTTTCTTCACGCCATTTTCTCAAAACGACAACATATTAGCACATTAAAAAAATTAATTTGGCATTTAGCCTACAAAGTGCACACCTGGAGCAATGTTGATCCTTTGGAGGCAAAGCAAGGTCTTTCCACTCCTTCACACTCAAATTAGAATCGGGTGGTCTCGCACACCAGTGATCTAAATTGGGCGCGTAGAAAGACATTGCCAAGTTGTGACTCGCCAGAGGCACAGCAATTACCATGATTACCAGAAGAATCTTTCTCTGCCAAGGTCCTTCGCCTCTCACCAAGTCCATGATGTCTTCTTTTTTCTCGGCTGTCTTGGGGGATGAATTGTCCTTTTCCATGTCTTTGGTGGCCATTTTTGCTAAAGAAAAGTAAAGAATAGTAAATTATACTGGATGACACAGATTAGATTGCAATGATTATATATTAATCTAACGTATTACCGTATAATCTATAAGGGGTAAATTGCGATTGGTACTTGGGAAATCAGTTCTACATTCAGATAGGTCCGAGGGAGTTGCGAACGGTGAGAGCGACTCAGATCGATTTCAGAAAATCAAAATGCTTTTGTTTGTTTAAACATTTGAATATTTTGACGGAAATAGCTCATTTCACGTCGATCAATA
>BMAW01031594.1:0-13631 GCA_019974015.1 Nephila pilipes | reverse complement strand
AAAAAGAATTAAAATAGTTAACAAATATTGGCAAATATATATATATTTAGAAATATATATATAATTTCGAAAATAAACCATTTTTAGACAAACATTATTTATAATTTTAAATAGTTTATTGAAAAAAAAAAAAAAAAAAAGGAGGGCCAGAAAACTAAAAAAAAGATTAATTGCATTCATTTCTTTCCTCCTTTGCCGCGTGAATAATATCTTTTGATAAAAATATATAGATTATAAAACAATTATCATAATAGATAATAAATTAATATCATCTGCTGTTTACTTAATCAGTCGCCATCCCTACCCACCTCTCTTAAGCTAATTTGCTGATCATTGCTGTACATCCAGCCAAACAAGAATCATTTTTACCCCTTTCCCTTCCTTCTTCTACTTTCATATAATCAAAAAACGTTTAAATAAATATTTTATTTATTACTATTGTAATTTTACAATAATAATAATAGAAAAAATTCTAAAAAATAATATAAAATAATACTCTCCTCTTGCTGAGGATTAGACATGATCTATCCAAGGCATTGAGGGGGAGGTAAAAGAAGATATTAAAAAAATGACATAAAAATTTTATTGTATCATCTTACGATATGATTAGTAATTTTTTTTTCTTTTTAAATCTCTCAGAAAAAATGTCATCTCCATTGTAAATAATACATTCACTTTCTTATCCTTTTTTCTCTCCCTTTCCCTTCATTCATGTTTTTTCTTTTTTAAATTCGCATTAAAGTACATTTTTAATATGTTTGTTTTAATATTAAAGAAATTCAAGGCTTCTATATCATACCGAAAGAAGAGTCCACCGGACTGGCACCCTCCACTATATGATTGTTGATTAACCATTTTTCCTAGGAGTGATTAGCTGTATATAAGTACCTAGGGTTAATTCTATACGCTAAATTAACTTTTGCCCACCACATCCGAAAAGCACATCAAAAGGCTATCGGAATAAGCAGATTGCTCACTCGCTTGATTTCTCGTAAGAGCAAGCTGGTGATCAGGCACAAAATTTTGCTCTACAAGTCGATCTTAAGACCGATCATGTTGTATGCGTTGCCTATTTGGGCGTCTGCGGCAACCACCCATCTGAAACGACTGCACGTCTTTCAAAATATCCACCTTAGGAAAATGATTAATGCTCCCTGGTTTGTCCGGAACGAAGTCCTGCATAAAGATCTAAATATTGAACCAATTCTAGAGTTCATTAAAAAACAATCATTTAATTTCTTTAATAGGATCCCTCAAATACCTAATGCACTGCTTCAACAACTCCCCGCGTATGATGCGTCAATCGCATCATCGCAAAAATGACCAAGAGCCGCTCTCGGACACTCTTATATTCATTTCCCAGTCTTAAAAAGACTGAGAGCGCATTGAAGCAATTCATTAGTGATATCCTGCTTAATTTTTAAATTCAGGACTTCACATCGATAAGTGGCAATGTCCCATGGTCAAAATGGACCTCGCGTAACACTGTCGATCACTTTCAAAATTTTTAAAATTTCGAAATCTTAGCGATTTAAGCTCTTAAAAGTTTGTTTACACTTTATTTTCCATTTTCCTAAGTTAGAACCAATTTTAACTACCAAGCGTCGCTAGTGGCGCATAGCTCAATTCATGTTAATTCTCTTTTTTCAAACTCAATCTCCTCGCGTTTAAATTTTCCCTCAAACTTTTAAATTGCATTTTTCTTTAAATTGGTTTCGGTACGGCATTTCTATTTATTTCATTTTAATTTTAACTTTATTTTTATCTAGTTACAACCTCTCAAAAACCCGCGGACGACAGCTTTCTCGAAATCGTTTTCGCCTTCGAACTGAAGTCCCACCCCCTAACGCTCTCTCCGCCCATTGTTATATATGCTTCTTAGCTTACTGGCTACAGCGTCCAATGGCAATGCGCTTTCGTAACTTTACTTTCCAACTTTGTTTCGGCAGTTCCTCACTCTGCCGAACGCCCAGGCGTTTGTTGCCTTGATCACAATTATTATAGTTGATTACAATTAAGCTAAAATTTTATTTAATGATGCACTTTAACTTTTTAATAGTAATTCTGATAAGAGGGTATGTTTTTAATTTTAAAACAGGTACCTCGTAATTTTAGCCGTTACCGTTACCGTGATTAGCTGTTAGGTCTGCTCTATTCTTCCAAAGTTCTGTTTGAAATATTTTTTTGATTATTTAATGAATTCAAACACTGTAGAAGCTCTGTTATTTTAGCACAATAAAAGTGTAAGCTCTCATAAACGACATTTTTTTCCCCCGCATTTACTGAGGAATAATAATTTTTTTATATTGAAAATATGTTTCCTTTTGTGCTCAGTTTGAAATATTCTGGATAAAGTCCTGAACATTTGAATTTACTACATGAATAAAGAATACTTTTAAAGTTAGTGTAAACACATAACGATGTACTACTACATAAGGCGATCGACGAGCGTCAGCGAGTCATCGTTTATGCTTAGTTTATAGGAGAAAGTAATGACAGAAGAGACAATTAAATTGTGCCCCTCGGCAAAATGTTGTATTCAGAAAAACAATGGTAGGGGGGAAAAGCTGTGAAATCAGCAAAAGAGAGGCAGTGATACCTTAACAACGATCTGTGATATTGAGGTTTTTTTTTAATTTTTTTCATCATTTTTTTATTCAAACCTTTTTCCTTACATTTTTGCAGGAGTTAATAATTTTTTTGAATTTTCATAATGGAGGTTTTATAGGGATAGACCATTCAGTGATTTTGTAAGCAAAATTAACTTTTAAATGTGGATCTGTGAATAAAGTTTGTGCCCTAATAATTTCCTTTTCATGATTTAAAATAGTGGTGAATAAATTTCGCGAGAATTTGGTGATGTATGTTTGCATGGACTCAATTTTTAGATCATTGCGAATTACTGTGTTCCTAATGTACGAGGGAGAATTGGTCATGATCCTGAGAACCTTATTTTGAATAATTTAAACTTTTTTCATGTGGGTTGGGGTGGCCGACCCCCAAACAGAGGCGGCGTATGTTATAACTGGGAGAAGAACCTATTTATAAAGCAGCACTTTGCTTTTTAATGAAAGAGGATAATGTCTGCCAATTAACGAAATGCATAAATGGATTTTATTCTAAAATTTATGTGATAAATATTTAATGTGCTGCTTGTAAGTTAACTTAGAATCTAACTCAAATCCCAAATAACGCACCGCCGAAACCATGTTTATCTCATCTTCGAAAAGTTCTCAATTCAGAACTAGGTCGATTTCCCCAAATTTTCTGAAAATGATGACTTGTGTTTTATCAGCATTAATTACAATCCTCCAATCCGTAAACCAAAGTTCAAGAGTGTCTAGATAGTTTTGGAGAGTTTTAATTGTGTATTTGAGATTGGCATCCTGTCCGAGCAGAGCGGAGTCATCTGCAAAGAGACAAACACTGACTGTGGCGTAGTTTGCAAAGTCTGACGTGAAGATATTGTACAAAAATGGGCTTAAAACACTACCCTGCTGACAGCCCACAGCCATAGTACCTTTATTTGAAAGAGTATCTTTAATTTTGATCTGAAATGATCTGTTCAGTAAAAAACTGTGAATAATTCTAATGAGGTAAGCAGAAAATTTGAAATTTATCATTTTATTTTATATCAGACCATCATGCCCCATCCTATCGAATGCTCGCTTAACATCCAGGAAAATACCAATAGTGTAAAATTTGTGGGTGAAACCTTCATTAATGATGCTGGTGACTCTAATGAGTTGATGAATACTGGAATGACGTTCACGGAATCCATACTGCTCCGGGGGATACAATTAATTTCATTGATGTAATTTTTAATTCTCTTTAAAATGATTCTCTCGAAAATCTTAGCAGTAATACACAATAAACTAATGGGTCTATAATTTTCAGTAAATTTGTGATCTTGCCTTGTTTTGGGGATCGTAACAATATTTGCTTCTTTCCAAACTTTAGAGAAAGGCATTTATTATAATTTTGCTAAGGATTGTAATTGTTTTATCAGGAAGATATTTTAGAACAATATTTGAAATCAAATCTGGGCTAGAGGCTTTTTTATCGACGAATTTTTTAGTAATACATAATGGTGTGATTGAAAGTCAGAAGTTAATTTATAAAGAAAGTTTCATCTTATACTGGTAAATAGAAGATTATAATTTCGAGAGTTTTGTGAGAGACAGTATCAAAAACGGAAGGAAAAAACAAAATTTTAAATTAAAAGCTCCAGATTTCAGGAATCATTAAATTGAGTTCAAATCCCGTAAAAATTGCAAAGATGCTACCATTATTTTTTGTAATGAATCAATTAAACAGTTAAGTTTCCTCAAGGTACAAATATTTCCAGGGAAAAAACGTTTTAGCAGGCAAAATGAGCTCCAGAACAGAAACTAAAATTAAAATTTGAAAAAGTGTCACTAGAATGTCTGAGGAAGGTAAATTTCTGCGTGATATTCCATTAGAAATTCAACACAGTCACGGATGAATACAAAGCGTTATCCAAAAGTACAAAAAAACTGGGCAAATAGCAAATAAACCTGGAAGAGGAAAAAATGAGTCTTTCAATTCGACGATTAAGATAAACATTTTTCGAGAAGTAAAATAAAATCACATAACGTGTGCGCTGTAAAAATTACTTTACATACTTTTAAGCAGCTGGAAGATATAAGTTTTTGCATAAGCAATTCGTAGATTACGCTAGGAAGGAAATATTAATAGTCACGTAATCGGAAGAAAACTTTTCATTTCCAAAGCGAACAGCGAAAGAAAAGGATAACATTTGCTAAAAATCATACTTCAAAGCATCAATATTTCTGGAATAACGGAGTATTCAAAGATGAAAGTTAATCCAATGATTTTGGAAGTAATGGTCGATGGGATGTTTGACGCAAGCGTAACTCTGAACTATTTTTTCCAAACACTATATTCGATGCCAAGTTTGGTTCTTGAATGTGGTTGAACATTTACAAAAGGAGTGGGAAAATCAATTTTTATAAAAGAACTCATAGATAAAATGAAATACTTGATTATACTAGAGAATATTTTAAAGTTAGGTGCCAGAAATTAAGCCTGATATGTCGCATTTTATGTTTCAACAAGATAATTAATCCAAAACATGCAGTTAAAATTGATAAGATTATGGTTGTAGTACGATTGCATACATTACCTCAATTTCTCGATCATAATGTAAACGAAGATCTATGGTATCGATGGGAAAATTCTGACCAAAAACATAATGTTAGGAGCAAAGAACTTTATAACTGGAAACACATACAAAAAATTACCCAACGGAATAACTCAAATACTTTCAAATAAATACATACCGTTTGGAAGATGTACTAAATGCAAAATGATACATGCAACGAAGTATTCATTTGTATTTTTTTAAAAAAATATTCTCAGGAGTTAGTATAATTCCTTAAAGTATTTTTTTAAAAGTGTATACTAAATTATGGGACTAAGAAATCTGTAACTTTCACGTAAAAATTACAGTAATTAAAATTTTAAAGAATATTTATTTTTGTTTCTCTTTGTTTAATGCAATTTGTAATGAATATTTTACCATTCTAATAAATATTATACTTAAGGTATCCGCCTACCTTCGAAGATTTTTTTTTTAAATAATTAAAAATATTACTTCTTATAAGCATTGTGCTATAGGATAGAGATAACAATTTGAAATAAAATGCAAAATGGGGATATAATTAAATTTTTTAAAGAATATTTTAGCTCAAAATATACATACAATGACAACACTCGTGCAAAAATCCAAAACTAAAATTTAAATTGAGATATTTCAATTCTGTAAATTTTATTACAATATTTTAAGTCTAATTCAGGATTTGTGAGTCTTTCAAAATTATAACCAAGATAATTAAATATTTATAGAAAATCGTACTTTAACACACAGAAAAAACAGTAAATTTTGGGATAATTTATAATTTGTATCAACAATAAAATGCAAAATAATAGAATTATAGCAATGGGAGAGGTTCAAGTCCTAAATTCACCTTCATAGAATATTCCGTGAAAGTTTCATAAAATTGTATGCTTAATTTTTTTCAATGTGATGTTTTGCGCTGAAGCAAAATATGAAAATATTGATTCTGAGAAAAAGCTAAAAATACATTTCAACCCAGAAACTTATCTAATTAATTAAAAATTTAATATTAAAAGGACCCTGATTTGTAAAGTTCACTATCTGTATTACTTAAATAAGTTATCTTTTTCTACCAAATGGCTTTTAAAACTTTTCTACGCTTACACGCAATATGTGTTGTATGGAGCTTCGAATCCCTGATTCGATTGTTATCTAACTTTTCAAATCCTTTCACAGTGAAGTAGCCCGAAATTTCCATGTTTGGCTTATTTAAAACTTTTAAGCAGTCTTGATGTCCTTCGTTAAATTGTATAACTGCATCATATGCACCCAACTTCACAGTTTTCAAACAAACAAAAACTTCTTTCGGAACTCTTTGTCATATCACATCATCAAAGGATCCAGTGGCATTTTAGGTCTTGCCATGTAATCATTTATCCAATATATCCCTAGAGTACAACTCTAAATATACTGGCTTTATCACATTCAGAATATCATTTGGTAAACCTGAATATTTTCCTTTAATTTGTATTTAATTATCAGCAAGACCCCGCTGAAATAACATCTACTTTCCTTTCCAGTAGGGCATTGCCCGTGCATTGGTTTTTTTGAATTCGACGCACAATCACAATGAAACAATGCAGCTGTGACATTTTGCTACATTGATTGTAAATTGTACATTTGTCCGAACATCTATACCTTAGTAGTTTGGGAGCCTATCTACAAAAGAATCTGTTAGCTTTCCTTTCAAAGTAAGACATTTAATTTTGGTTTTTAACTTTCGCAGACGAGAACCTACTCGTTTTTGAATGTGACCAATGCACTCCAATTTCTCCGTAGTATTTTGTATACTTTAAGTTTCGCCGAATTATAGACCTTTGGAATATCCTAGATGCACCTACTGTTTCCACCTTAGCTGCAGAACCTTCAAAATTGCATTGGCATGCATGATCAGCTGTTATTGATTCGAATTCAGCATTATTTGACATTTTTCGTAGCGTTTTGAATGTTATGCAGTAAGAAGACATTACTTCCAGGACTAATACTTTTCCAGTACCACGGATAAAAAAGCAAAGCATCCATTTAACGATGTATGACCTCTACGTTGCCATGTTCCATCTACAAAAACACCACATTTATCTTTTTCTATTTTTGAAGTAACTTCCTTTGCTGCCTTGACCGTTGACTCTTCTGCTACAGCTTTCAGAATTTTTTTTCGTGTGATTCATATGTAGCTTTAGCCAGGTTTGAAAAATGTAAAGTACAGCAAATCTTATTAGCTGCTGAAAATCTTTTGCCAATTTGCCTCATTCAATACATAAATCTTTTATTTATATCAGACTCGTTTTTAATTTTTTGGAGGAAGCAAAGTCATAGAAAAAATTACAGTTATGACAATTTATAGCAAAATTTGATCATAGCCCATACGTAGAATCTTCAGTAAAATTCAAACCACATTCAAAGCAATTTGGACGAGGAAACGTTTTTGATAATATTTCTATGTCTAGAATTCTATTTCCGCTCACTAAATCAATCACCTTTTGAAATTTTGAAGAGGTACATTTTTCCATCTTTGATGAGCTAGCAGTCACTATAACATCATATTCAGCTTGTTTACTAAACTAGTTATAGTGAAATTAACATTGTTTCAGGCCTCTTTCAGAAAAAGAGTGAGATGTGTATACTTAACTTTGGGAGCCACTGTATGAGGAATTGAAAAATGGTTTAAGATAACTTCTGAGTCTAGTAAGATTTCGTTCAGGTCGTGAACTGATTACTCGAGAGAAATGAACTTCAGAAACCAAGCAGCGCTTTTTGAGAATAGACTGATTCACAAAGATTTCTTTCATTTTATGTGAATAATAGTTACATTTTCCTAATATATATTAAATTTAATAATAATATATCGTTTGCTTTAATTTTTAATAAATGAAAATAATATTATCGACAACTTTCATAATTTGTTTCCTTTAATATTTTATCGTTTGTTTTCATTTTAACATCTGAAAACTAATTTGATTTTTTAATTCTAATAATATAATTTTTTGAGCTTTTCAGAAAGAGAGTGACAGATTTTTACTCAGTTTTGAGAGCCATTGTATTATACTATTTTTTTTTAAATCATTATACCTTGCAATTGAATATGCCATAATTAATTCCCATTAAGCGAAACTTAAAAATGACTGTTATTATTAACTTTTAATTTAATTTTTAATATTTATCTCCTGACATTTTGAGATTCTTTTTTAAAATTTTATTGTTAAATAATTAAGCAGCCATTTTAGCATGAAGCTCAAATATACATAGAATATACCTGTAATTTTTAATCAACATAATTTAATACGGTTATTAAATAAATGTACGAGTTATTACTATTTTTTCACTTTTGTAATATATATTGACTTCTTTGAATATATTCATATTCAACTAAATCGAATACAAGCACTTTCATATATAATGAAAGTTCTGTTATTAAAATAATTTTTTTTTCTATTTTTAAAATCGTTTTGATTAAATGCGCTTAAATCCAGGCTTTGTTAGCTGTAAATGAAAGGTTCCTTTGCAAAAAAAGTTTCATTATTTTCATAAGAGAGAAAGAGAAGGTTTAATAGATTTCATTTAATTCATTTTACTCTCAGGTAGAAAGTTTAGTTCAAATTATCCAGAGTAATATGCAGTAACGAAAAAAGGTAGTTGCTGCTTCGCTTAAAAATATTGCTCCACTTTTTTCTATGTTATCCCTTATTAATAATTGTTTCGAAATTTATTTATTTCCATTTAAACGAATAATGCATCATTTGCTTTAGTTGTAATATCTCAATAGATTATTATCGTTAGCATTAATAATTAAATGTTTATTTTTATATTTTAGCGTTTGTGCTAAAATATAAAAATTATTTGATTTCTTATTGAGGAATCGTTTGTTTTATTTTTGTACTTTCCTTTGTATATTATAAAATGTTTTAAAGGCAGAAAAGTATTTGAACTATGAGTGTGTAAATAAGCCGATTAGCAATTATTAAAGTTTTTTTTTTGTTTTCGATACTAAATATTTCTGTGGAAAATAGAGCTCAGAAGTACGTTTACTCTATGTGAAAAAAATATTTCATACAATTTTACTTTTTTTAAGATTTAAATACTTTTAACTTTTGGTAATGGCTTAAGTCAAAATTTGAATTATTCTATATCTAATTATGAATAACTTCTACTTTTCTACATAGAGAAAAATATGGAATACATTTTCCAGAAAATTTTTTGTTTCGTCTTTATGATAGTATTTCATCTGTATTATATTATACCTTAAAAAATATTTTAGGTTCTTTTTGATTCAATAACTTAAAAATTTAATAGTATAATCCAGAACTTTGAAATTTCTCATTTTTACAATTGGTTAAATTACTAAAAAGTAAATACCGTAAATTTCGGAGTGAAACGCTTCCTTTTAAATTCAGTAAAATAAGATCGAAATTTAAGAGTACGCATTGTACACCGATTTAAAATGATATATTTGAAACTAAGGAAAATATGAGAGTACAAATTTTAATTTCTACTTGTATCTAGACTCTGTTTATTATTTTTTTTAAAAAAATGACATACCTTATGAACTTAAAAAAATTTCATTATCGGATAACATGAAAAGTTTATCATATTCGTCTTTAGGTACACCCTTACTGCAGTATGATATCCATTTCCATCCTCAAATTTAATGACTTTCCGTTTGAAACCAGCGCAATGTTTATTTCTTTTGGTAGGACCCACATTTACTACAAAAAAGAACACTAGATCAATTGTATTTCAACAAAAGCATTTGCAGTTTTATTCGATATTCATGTCAAAAACATGACTTCAAATGAATGCAAGAAGAGAAAACACACGACTCCTGATTCTGCAAATTCATCAGGGGAGTCAGAAGAACGTTCTTATTCCAAACTGTGTGCCCCGTTTCACGAAAATATAGAATAACATTCTTGTGCACATCCGCATTGATTACAATTCATCCTGTTTGCAGAATTGCTTACTTCCTCAAGCATTGTCCCCCCACTCCAATATTTTTTCCCTTATCGTTTGTCTATTCATTATACTGTTTTTTCGAAAGCCTGGAACAATCCTTTAATTAAATGACATCAAAAGATGAGAAAATCGCACATGTACATTTCAGATTTCTTCGTAAAAGAAGGGTGCTATACAGCGAATATATCCTAAAATTAAAAGATGTAGTTTGAAATTATAGGTATGCGTTTTACGCCAGAATATACGGTTAATTTTTTTGCAACTAAGATTTAAAAATAAACTCATATTTTTATTTATTAAAACCAGTTACTGAATTTTAAATAAGGAATTTTAAAAACAAATATAGTTTAGGTCTTATGTATAGAATTTCTTAAAACTCTTATCTGTTTGATCTTAACAATGTCAGGATAGTATTAGATAGTGATAAAAAGATATATATATATATATATATATATATATATATATATATATATATATACACTCATTACCACAAACATTTGAGCACGAAGAAGAGTGGGATTGTACGAAACTTGTCATGGAGGTATGTGTCTGGCAGCTATGTAAACGATAAGAAATGCAGCATGATTGCGTATTGCGTAATGCCACCAGAGGCAGCTGAACTTTGTTCTTTTTTGATTATAAAATAGGTAAGCAGAGCTTGTTTGCGTATATTTCATCCGTAGCAGAGGGATGCTTTTTAACTAGAGATGCTACTACTCCGCCATCGGTGACAATACGAGCTGCTGTCAGAGTTCTATAGGGGAAAAAGCATAGGGATGATGCAAACCGGGAGATCGGCTCGCCATCTAGACCGTTCTGATTATATTGTGAAGAGGTGTTTGTTCCATTGGATAAGAGAGCAGTCTGTTACACGGCGACCAGGCTCAGGACGCTCTCGACAGACTAATAGTCTAGATGACTGTCATATCATACGACACACACGCATATCTCCAACTGCGTCATTGTCCACCATCCATACACAGACAGCACCTTCACTACGAGGCCTCTGTATCAGTCCGTACCATTGTAAGACCCCTGGCTGAAGGACAGTTGCTACCGCTGCACCCATTATGTATTCTTCCATTGACACTCACTTACCGTTGCCTCTGGTTGGAGTGGTGTAGAGCTCGAAGGGATTGAACTACAACCGAATGAAATCAGGTCGTCTTTAGCGAAGTATCCAGATTCAATTTGGACAGAGATAACAATCGTGTACGTGTGTGAAGGTCCTGTGGTGAACGTCTCAATCCTGTTTTTTCTGTACAGCACTACACAGCTCCCACAACTGATGTGATGGTATGGGGTGTTATCGTATACGACACTCGGTCACACCTAATATTGATCCATGGCACCATGCCCAGAGGTACATTCGAGACATTCTTCAGCCACATGTGTTACTTCTCATGGCAGGACTACTAGGAGCCATTTATCAACAGGACAATGCTCGCCCACACACAACAAGAGTTTCACAGGATTATCTCCGCTACATTTTCACCCTTCCCTGGCATGCTGGATCCCCAGAATTTTCCCTGACCGACACATAGGATCATTTAGGATTGCAATTTCGACAGCCTACGAGTTTGATCGAATTAAAGGCGCATTTACAGCAACTGTGGCACGAGATATCACAGGACATAATAAGGAACTTGTCTGCCTCAATGCCCGACGTATATATATATATATATATATATATATACATATATATGGAAATCGAACTTCTACTTATAACCCAGAACACGGCCATAGAACGTCTCACCACCAGAGAGCGTTGCTACTGTCTCGGCGACATTCCACTAGGGGAAAGAAGACGTTTGAGCGGGAAGACGCTATTACGAGGTTGAATTGGGCACACGGAGTGTCTGATATATATCGCCGCTGAAACCGTTTTACGAAATAAGTGCACGGAGTACAACCTCACTGGAATGAACTATTTACGCTTATTGGATCACAAGAAACTATTTATGTTTTTTTTTTTTTTTAATTTCATACTTAAGTGTCTGTACATAATCGCTATAAATAAGAATAAATAACTTCGAATAAACAGAAGTATCATCATTACGAATACCCGGACTTCACACACACACATGCGGGAACTATACAACTCCGCCGTTGGATACAAATTATGAGAACATGAGTATAAAAGCAAGAGCGAGGGTTTCGCTGTGTTTTTTGTTATATATCAGGGAAAATTCACTATAAACATCAGAGATCATGTGGTATGGATGGAGGGATTTCGAGGGAATCTAAGAGTAGACCTAAAGTCTGGTAGGGATCCTCCCTATAAGTCAGGAGCGTGGAAAAAAGCTGACTTTGCAGATTTTAAGAGCGCGTGATAGCATAAATTAAAGTTAAAAAGGACTTGTATCAGGAAATAAGAATGAACGCTATCTTTTAAAGGTGAGAAAGGGAAAAATTAGAAAATTAAATTATTATTGTGAGAAACTAATAGGCATTAAGTTAAATCATCACACACACACACATATATATATATGTTATACATACGTATTAATTCCTCTCACTTCACAAACAGACAGAACTTTCCGGTTGACTTGATATGTATGCATATGGAAAGTTCTGTCTGTTTGTGAATTGAGAGAAATTAATACATTTTTCAATTCATTTAGTAATATGTATTTTATTATATAATTTCCGTCGTTACAAGGATTGAGTTATAAGCATTCCAGATGGATGCCTCTTGAATAAATTGGAGAAATTTGCTTAATCGTATCGTTATATACACATCTCCGTTTGCTGGGAACGAAAACAAAGTTGTTTTTGGACCGGATGATAACTGGAGATTAACAATTGATTATTTTTGAATTCATCACAAGGAGAAGGTGTCCCCTCCACCTCTAAATCGAAAACGAGCCTAAATAAGAGAACCCTGCGTACAGGATGAGATGTACAAGAACCAATACATTTCGAGCATTTGAAACAAAAGACTAAATATAGAAAGATACTGTCAGCAAACTAAGCACTGAAAGAAAAGAGGCCAACGATGTTCTAAACGAAGTACATAATATAGCATCACGTTAATGCCAAATCACATGCAGCTATGGCAATTCATTAAAAAACCACAGAGCTAGGCTCGAAATTTCTGTCGCATCCACCATACCCCTCAGACCTTTCACCGTCTAATGATCATTTGTTTATTTCCACGAATATTTTTTGAAAGAAAAAAAAAATTCAAAACTGAAGCATAATTCGACGTAGCACTACTTCATTTCTTCGCCTCTAACGACAAAGCATATTTCATAAAAGGTATTTACCAATTACCATCACGTTGGCAAGAGTCCATAAATATAGGTGGAAAATATATTGTGTAATGAATGTTACTAAATGTATGAAACAATGTATTATTTTCTCTCACTTCACAAACGAACAGAACTTTCTGGTAGTTCACACACACACACACACACACACACATAAAAAAAAAAACAGAAGAAAAGAAATATAAAAAAAAAAAAAAAATATAGAAAAGAAAAAAAAAATAAAAAAAAAAGGTGGGGGGGGGGGGGGG
>BMAW01031584.1:0-16893 GCA_019974015.1 Nephila pilipes | reverse complement strand
GATAGCGTATTGCTTCATTTCTTTAACTTAACTGATTTGAACAGATCTCGAGGGCTGAATTTCCTCCCGACGCTACTTTTAACTCTTCTCTAAATAAGTTTCCTGCCTTGAGTTGATGACTCCATGACACGAGACTCTTCGTCCGTCGGTCTCAGCGTACATCGACTTACTTTCCACCCAACAGGAGGGACTCAAGTTCGCTTTGTTAATCCGTCCTCTTCTCGTTTACGAGCCATCATATCACATTGATCCGACTTCCCATCAATGATGTCCCACCACCAACATCATGGACCAGACGCTTATAGCCTTGAAGTCCAAGCCACTTCGACGTGGAAAAGGTATCTGAATCCCTCCTGCTCTCTTGGCAGAAACTCTCACTGCCATAGAGCCCAGCCGCTTGGCCATAGGCAGAGTTCCTTCAGAAACTCACATCCGAAAGCGACGTTACGACCTCGACAAACACTCGTCAGGTCGGCAAAAGATTTAAATCTCCCCACCCGCCACACACCTTATCCATCTCTTGTAGTAAGGGTGGGTGGCTCTCGCCAGAATTCCGCTCGCTTTGATATCCATGCGGTGTCCACGCCTTCCGACTTCTGCGTTGCACGACCCATCTCGTGGTCGATGAGATTCTGGAGGAGCGTGATGAGGAAGATGCTCCTTCGGGACCCTATCCCGGGCGAATGTTGCGACTTCCTTAATGGAAGGACGGGGACTTCTGCCCGGGAGTCTGGTGACATCTCTACCAGTATCCCGGCTCGTCATGCTTTCAACGTTTGTCTGGAACTATTAAATTAGAGTGGCTCTTCATCGAGGAGCAGACTGGCTACCATCTGAACACCATCGGCGTCTCCCAACTGGTTCGCGTCCCCGTCCAGCGCAGGCCCGGTCTTCTGATTCTCCGGGACGAAATGGAGAGCCACCTTATCTCCAGCTGGCGGGCCTCGTGGATCAGGGAAGCCATCAAGGCCTTCTCCTCCCACCCTGCCTCCCAACCACTTCCTTCAGGCGGGCGATTACACCCCTGTGATTGGAACTTCCTTCACAGAGCCGCCTAGGTTGCCTCCACAGCTTGAATGCCACTCCGGCGGTTCAGCAACCGGGACAGGTGCCGCAAGTGTACGCGAGGAGCATCCAACCGTCACCAATCATTACACACTGCGTCGCCTGAGGAAAAGGCACGCCATCCAGAACCGGGTTGTTCATCCCTGCCAGTTGGCTCGGTTACCGTCAACAAGAAATTCTTGCCATCTACCACCCTCATCCCAGACCTGGTTCTGAGAAGAAGTCGGTGACGTCTACATAATAACTTCACTGCCTGAGGAATCGACTGAATTCTATCTACCGTCGGCAGCGCACGATCAAGAAGTACCTCCCGATTGTTGAACATCTTCGTCAGTGGAAAACGGCTTTTGTCGATGTGGTTGCTCGGCTCCTCAAGGTCGTGGGACCTCTAATGAGGCGTTGTCCTGGCCCGGATGGGTATTTCATGTCGATATGCAAACTTATGAAAAGTTCATCTGTTCCGATTATGGGGCGGGACATCTACCAAACACTCTCTGCAAAAGGTTAGTCCCCACTCCTGGTCCGTTAACATCTTTACGCTCGCCTTGAATTTAACTTTTATACTTACACTTTTATGAATTGATTCCATCTCATTTTGCTCATTGGTATTTTGTATGTATTGACCATCTTCTTTATTTTTATGTTCAACGTACCATGGAGCCAGAAAGAGTGAGTTCTCACTTCACCGCTCCATCTCCTGAGCCGGCCAAATTTATTTTAGAGAACAAAGCCCTAGCCCCCTTCTTCATGGAAAACTGTTAAGGTCCTTTTACTAAAAGTGGGGATCTTCCGATATTTCCAATTGAGACTAGTTTCCTTCAACACGGTTGAGAAAATGTTCTCTGTCCTCGATGCCCGTGTCTCTTCTGAGAATAAACAATAGATTCTCCTTCAAAAGAGATTCCGGAGAACGATGGGTGTGCTGAACAGAATTTTTATATTCTGAGCAGGTCACCGGGCACGCCTATCGTGCCCACAAAAATCTTTGCGACGGCTTGGCTCTGTATTAAAACGCCTTTGGTTCAAGCTCCATTCGTTCATCCTGGGCTCTTGAGCTGGAGGAGTGCCTGATAAGCACTGCTGCGTTGATCTCGGCCCCTTACACTTAGTCTCTACCAGCCCCATCCACGCTGAGTCTGTTGGGCAGATCCCATCCCATGTGTTGGTGTTAGACAGGCTGTCCAGTGATATGCTAACCTAACGCTGGAACAAATCTTTAAGGAGTGGTTCCCTTTATTACCTAATAAAGTCTTTTTGCGTACGCTGCTGACATAGATTCCTCGCCGGTCTTCAGCATACTGTTGACTTTCATTTCACCAGGCTTGTAAGGTGATTGGGTTCACACCAGCCAAATGTGCATCCTCGTTTTCTTTGTTTGTGCTACATTGACCCGACTCCAACTAGGTCAATGACGCCCGATTTTAAACATTACAGCCCAGGACGCTTGGTTGCTAAGTACCTTGGTACCGTGGGCTTCTTCCACAAGACCACGGCAGGTTTTCCTGGTATTGCTACCGACGTGGCTAAGGTTTCGACTTTCCTTGCCCCTCTTGGCAGAAGCTCACCGTCAATATCTACACGTTGTTCATGGGAGTTCTGCAAGAACCCCATCCAGTGACGTTGCCTGACCAGATAAAACTCTTTAGTTGGGGTCAGCAAAGATTATTATTGTCATGGGGAGATTCATAATCTCATTCATCTGTCTCCTTGTAATAAGGGTGAGCTGCTTTACCAGAATTTCAAGCCTGCTTTTGGGACATGCAGTGTTCACGTTCGATTATCATGACCACTAATCTCTGGGGTCGCAGCTCAGAGTTTGCAGGGGCATAATGAGGAAAACTTCTACGTGACCCTACCCTGGTGAATGTGAAGACTATCTTAATGGCAAAAAGGACGACTTCGCTAGGGAATCTGAGGACACATCTAAATGGTCCTGCCTTATCACGCCCATCATTGTCTTTACTAAATTGGTCTGATTTGAGTGTCTCATTAAGGAAGTCTGGTCTTTACCCTCTTAATATTTATCGACAAACCCAGTCTGTGTTTCGTCCCCAGGTCTAGTTTTTCCAGCTCCTCCGAGAGTCACTTCAACCAACTGGCGGGCCTGTTGGACCAAGTGCAAACCATATAGACCTTTAATAAATATAAAAAGTTGTATATCTTAAACTTGATGGAAAACACAAAAGAAAGAGATATTTCACTTACCTGTTGATTGAAAATGCACTCATTTCAAATCTTCATTTTATAATGTATGTCTTAATTTGGTTTTGCTTTACTGTACTATTTAATGAATTCAATTGATATTAATACATGTACTTTTCTGAAATTTTTGTATTTAGGAATGAAATTTTAGACCAATGGGTTCTGGGATATGGTACCAGCCCCTCCGTGTTTTCATGTAACGCCTTCTATATCCGGTTTACCACGACCATGCTCATACTGAAAGCGGCTGCACACAAAGTGCTCTTTTCTTTTATTACTTAAAAGTGAACTGTAAACCACCCTACAGTATTCCACTTAAATGACCTATCGATAATATGTTTGCACACTGCCTGCCTTGGGATTAATTTGAGTGAGTGACTTGATTTAATATACAAGAGCTAATAGCGATGTAAGGTCATGGAAACTCATAAAACTCAATCATTGAAAAGAACAATTTAAAATATGAATCAAAGAAACCAAAAATACAAACAAGTTTAAATATCAAATGGTAGAAGTACCACAGACATAAAAAGTACATGCCTATGGTGGGGTTTTCCCACCAATGGATAGGTTTAAACGATGAATGAAAAATCGCGATGATCAAACACTGGACAGTCAATTAACAATGAGTATGAAGACATGGCAGGAAGAACACTGGGAGACTTTCACCAAACAAAATAATCAGAGTAAATGAGTATGTACCAATCGCGAAGGGAGATCAATCTGACTGAGACATTCTTAAATTCTCTAATATGAATGCATGCATTTAAAATTAATTTCAAAATTCTTCCTATCGAGTTGAAATGTCCATACACCAAAAATACAAACTCTACGATTAAAGATTTTGTAACGAATGATGAGGCAAGAAATATATCTTTTCACGTGATGTAACCAACTCTTGCGTTGATCTAGTAAAGCGAAGAATAAGGCAGGTTCATCTCCGAAAGTGACACGTTTAGGAGTCAATTTTTAATCTTATGAACATGTATCAGCGGAAAATAATGGGACAAAAGGCCCGCTATAAACATAACGCTGTCAATGGGGTGCGAGTAAATGATCGAGGCGCACTTAATGACGCAACAGTCAAATGGCGTTCTGCTTTGCGAAACAAGGCGAGTGCGATGTAGATAGTCGGAAAAGATGAGTTCACAAGAAGGTTCGAAAACGATAAATCTAGGTATCCGTGGAACTCATGTTTACCAAAGGCAATAAACCAGAGAAAGATCATCTCGTCTTGAGGTCTGATACGTACCTACTCTAAAGGTAAATTTCAAGCAGCACAGGATGGTGAAGGGAGAATGGAATCCTATGTCATAAGCCCTAAGCAGCTAAAAGGACTATTTTCCACTGAAATTTCACCTCGAAAGGGAGTCAGCAGATATGCAACGTCAAAATAAGTGGCTTACTATTTTGAGTAAAACACCTAGTATAAAACAACTCATTATAAACTGAAACAGTTCAGTTTTAAAACGTTAATTTTATGAAAGATCTCTAGTGGAGTGAGTAAGAATAATTTATGGCACAAGACCCAAATTTGGCTACGCTGCACCGAACCCAAAGTAAGAAAGAAAAATTGGACAATGATAGTGAAGTCTTATTAGCGCAAGAACCAGACGTGGCTATACTGTGCCAAACAAGGTAAATATGTGATCTAGATGGCAAAACAATATAAGAAGATTGATCGACAAGAAAAGTCAAGCGAGAAAGTAAAGTTTATTGCCGCAAGAGCCAGATATGGCTATGCTGCGCCAAACAGTAACAGGACAATTGAAAATCCCCGGCCTACAATAGTAAAACACATTTTTTTTGGCAAAATTAGTTTTTTTTATTCAACATAATTCCCTTCAAGGGTGATACACTGATTATAGCGACCCTCCAAGTTTTCGATTTCATTTTTGTAGTACGATTTGTCCTTTGCTTCAAAATAGGCCTCAGTTTCGGAGATCACCTCTTCATTCGACGAAAATTTCTACCCCACGAGCATTCTTTTGAGATCTGAGAACAGGAAATAGTCGCTGTGGGCCAGATCTGGAGAATACGGTGGATGAGGAAGCAATTCGAAGCCCAATTCATGGATTTTTGCCATCGTTTTCACCGACTTGTGACAAGGTGCATTGTCTTGGTGAAGCAGCACTTTCTTTTTCTTCAAATGCGGCCGTTTATCGGCGATTTCGTCCTTCAAACGGCACCCACTTTGCACAGAGCTTTCTCATACCCAAATATTCGTGAATGATATGATGTACACGTTCAGTTGATATCTTTAAAGTATCTGCTATTTCATTCAATTTCAATTGACGGTCATTCAAAATCATTTTGTGGATTTTTTTAATGTTTTCGTCGTTAACAACCTCTTTTGTGCGTCCACCGTCTTCGGTGCTCATTTCACCACGTCTAAACTTAGCATACCGATCCTTGATGGTTGATTTTCTTGGGGCAGTGTCCGGAAACTCGGCATCAAGCCAAGTTTTTGCTTCAACTGTATTTTTTCCCTTCAAAAAGCAATATTTTATCAACACGCGAAATTCCTTTTCATCCATTTGTTTCACAATAACAAAAGTTGCTTCACTCAAAATGTTATAATTCACAAACTAATGATCCGACAGCTGTCAAATTTATACACGCATCTTTTGAGGGTTAGGGCTAACTAAAAACATATGGATTTAATTCTAGTAGCGCCATCTATGTGTCAGGTCGGGGACGTTTCAATTGAAGTTATTTAATTTGTCTAAACGAGAAGAAATTGATGAAAAGACAAATTGATTGACAAGGAGGGTCCAAAATAGAGAAGGATCGCTAGGATATCCCGGGGGCGTGTCCCCCGTGTTTAGGAGAAACAGTAAACCCCATGCGAAAGAAAAAGATCACTAGGGTGTCTCGGGGTCATGATGTCCATACTTACCTGAAGGTAAGTTCCTGAGGTCTAAAAATTGTACAAAGAAAGTCAAAAGTAGAGGATTGCTCGGATATTCCGGATGTATCATCCATGCTTTCGAAAGACAGTAAATCCAAAGGAAGAGAAATATCCTTAGGGTTCCTCATGCTCACGATATCTGGAGGTAAGCCCCTCAGGGCCTCCACTCGATGGAAGCAACACCACCAGTATGTTCTCGATCGTAGCAATTGGGTTACTTCTAGTCATTTTAAAATTTAATTTGTTCTACGCCGGGTGGACAGGCCCCATTACCATGAAGGCTAGGGTTCGACAGGGCAGTCCTCTGAGCGCAATTCTATTCAATCTATCACTAGAACAAATTTTGAGGACCGGTGTTTCCGCCCCCGGGTACCATCTCTATGGGCATGAGCTTAAGTGCCTTGCCTACACCGACGACCTGCTGCTGCTAAGTGACTCCTCTCTGGCATTTCAACAGAATATTGACTATCTGCAGTGTCGCGGCTTTGGCAGGCCTTAGGTTCAAGCCTTCTAAGTGCTCATCTCTATCTTTTCATTCCAGAAACCACCGAGTTATTAACAACTCGCAGTTCCTGGTGGCGGGCATGCCGATTTTAAACATCAAAGGCCAGGAGGCCTACAAATATCTAGATGTCCGTGTGGGTCTCAATTACAAGCAGGATAACAGTGGCTTCTTCCGGGATATCGTAAGGGACGTACCACTCTTGCCGGATCTCCCATGGACCCCTAGCAGAAGCTCACTGCTATTAGGGCCCACATTTTAGCGAGAACGGAGTTTGCATGTACTCCCATATCCAGAAAAAGGATGTCGCCGAACTAGATGAGTTTTATCTTTACTGGTAAGCGCATCCTTAATCTCCCCGCCCGGGCCAACACCAACCTGGTCCACTTATCTTGCAGCAAGGATGGGGTGGCCCTACCCCATCTTAGGGCCCTCCTGGATATCCATTCGGTATCCCATGCGTATAGACTTCTGGCGTCGGACGACCCTGTCACGTACGTTGTCGCAATTTTGCAGAGTGGTGTTAGGAATAAGATCCTCCGCGATCCCACCCCGGGCGAATGTGCCGACTTTTAAAACGGTAAGAAAGTTGATGAGTTCGCCGAGAGTCAAGGGACTAGTCCACCCAATGGTCCCGGGATGATTTTTCCTCAATCTCTTTCGTACTCCTAACCCGGTCTGCGTGGCTCCGTCAGCTGCAGGCCTGGTTACCCGACTCTTCCGAGACGATCTGGAATCATTTTTCATCTCTCAATTATCTAGCCTGGTTGACCAGGGTAAGACGGTTGACGTTTTCTCCCAGCACCCTGCTTCCAACCACTTTATCCAAGCGGGTGATTACACTCGATTTTGCGATTGGAACTTTATTGCGCCCGCCTGGGTTGCTTGCAGCTGAACGCAACCATGCGTTTCGGCAAGCGTAATCCCTGGTGCCGCAAAAGTGGCTACGCGAGAGAGACAATACCTCATGTACTTAATCATTGTAAGCCGCACAGAGAAGACTGGAAAAGAGTGAATGAGCGAGTTACTGTGAGGTTTTATGGAGCAAGATCCAAGGTAGGCTATGCTGCGCCAAACATTTGTAAAATGGATTAAAATTTATAATACTTAAGAAATCCATAGAAAATAGAAATACACGTTAAAAGTTAAAAATTCAAATTTGGTGTAAAAGGCCAATATGTCTTAAAAAAGCAAATAAGTTATGGTGGGGGAATTCCCCCACCAAGTCAGATAGGTTTAAAATAGATGATTGAAAAAATACGACGATGATTAAAAACAGGACACATAATTATGTAAAGAATCGTGTAAGGGACATGGCAGGAAGGACACTCGGGAGCACCCTCTCCAAATAAAAGATGTCTATGGGTAAATCGAGTGTGTCCAACGCGAAGACGGGTCAATCTGACATCCGCTCTTCGTATTGGATAAACAGGCCATTCTCAAATGATAGGCTTCACCGAGTGTAGCTTGTTATTTTGTTGAAGATTCCAATAATCCTGCCATGCCTGATTAATGGAATTTAAAATGTGACGTCTTATGTCCTCAAGTGGGACTGCGAGCGTCAGATGATTTATTGCCGAACGTGCAGCCGAGTCCGCTTGTTCATTGCCTAAAATACCTACATGACTAGGTATGCGATGTCTGGAAAAAGCGGCACGACGCCGTTCAGAACCGCGTGGCCAGAGCCATACCCTCATCTGTTGGCTCCGTGTCCATAGACTTCACCGTCGCCTTTGAGGACCGTTACGAGTCTCTTGCTTCTGCTAGGCAGAGTGAATGAGTGACTGAGGTTTTATGGCGCAAGAGCCAAGGTAGGTTATGATTCGCCAAGCATTTGTTAAAATTATTTAAAATATGGAATTTCTAAAACCGGAACTACACAGAAGGAAGAAATAAAAGTTCAGAGTAAAAATTCAAATTTGGTGTAAAAGGCCAATTTGTTTCAAAAAAGCAAATAAGTTATGGTGCTGGGTTTTCCTCACCAAGTCAGATAGGTTTAAAACAGATGAATGAAAAAAAGTCCGGCGATGATGATCAAACACCGGACAGTCAATTAAAATATGATGAATAGAGTAAAGGACAGGGCAGGAAGGACACTCGGGTGAATCTTCTCGAAACAAAAGATGTTTGTGAGTAAATCGAGTATGTCCAATGCGAAGGCGAGTCAATCTGACATCAGCTCTTCGCATTGGAAATACAGGCCATTCTCCAATAATCGGCTTCACCGAGTGAAATTTGTTATTAATTTGTAGACTCCAAGATTCCTGCCATGCCTGATTAATGGAATTTAAAATGTGACGACGGATGTCCTCAAGTGGGACTGCGACCTGCAAAAGATTCGTTGCCGTACGTGCAGCTGAGTCCGCTTGTTCATTTCCTAAAATACCTACATGACTAGGTATCCAACAGAATTTAATAACACAACCCCTACTGTACAGACTAAAAATAATTTCTGCAATGCAACCACAGTAGGATGACTGCGATCGTTCAGATTGACCAATGTTTCCAGGAAGCTTCTGCTGAAATGACGAACTTCCGGGAACTGGATTTCTCGACTAATCTAAAGGACACAGTAAATGGCGACTGCTTCGGCAGTATATATACTGCAGGAAGAGTAGAGCCGGTAACTGTGCCTGATGTCGTTCGAAACAACACCACGGCCGACATATTCAGTCCCTTTTGATCCATCCGTGTAGATCGGAATAAAATCCGCTTACTGACTCCGATAGAAAGCAAAGAGGCGTTGGAAAACAATTGGACAAGTGGTGCTTTTGCTGTATGAAGCAAAGAGGTTATGGTTAAGAAAACTTGGGATATTCCAAGGAGAAAAATTTAATAAAATTTCGCTGTTGAATATCCAAGTCATGTCTCTGCTAGGCAGAGCAAGATCGACAAGTACCTCCCAATCGTCGAACACCTACGACGGAGGGAAAAACCGCGCATGTCGACGCAATAGTCGTCGGTTCTGTGGGCTCCTGGGACCCCGCGAATAATGCAGCTAAGGCGCAGATGGGAATTTCGCGCAAATACGCTAGCCTTATGCGTAAACTCATCTGCTCGGACACCATCCGGTGAGGAAGGGATATCTACATTGAACATCTTGCTGGCAAGAAACAATATTAATCCTTTCCCCCAATGCATAATTCTTTGCCTCCTGGCTCTCTTATTTAAATTTAATTTTTAACTTGAATCTTTCATATGCTATTTTGGATTTTAATTCCCTATCTTGGGGTACTGAACGTGATGAAAAAATTTCCAACAAAGTTACAAACAATTGCAACTAGTGGAAAGAAATCGTCATTTAAAAATATTAATTAAAATAATTATAAAACATAGTATATAAGGTTTTTCGAATCACGAAATGAAGGAAACAATTGGATCCTGTAAATAAAATGATTCGATCACTTGTCTGCCAGATTTTTACCGATTCAAGGTATGCTCTGCATTACATAAGTAATTTAAAAAGATCGATTGGTTTTATTCACGTCACACCTATAGCAACACTAAGGCTATTGGGACGAACCTTGTAATTTTGAACCACTGTCAAGTGAGAAAGACGACTACTGAGCTGATGCATCCCTCTCCTTACTTCCACATCACGCCAATGGGAAGACTGAACCTCAAAAGATTTAATGTTTCCACCCAGACTGCACGGCGGGTGGGTTTTGAGTGTCTCGAAACGACGACGAAAACCGATGGCTTCGAGTACACGACTGCTAGTGTACCGTGGCCATGAGTTTTAAAGAGATTTTCATTGCAAAACAAATATTAGGCGAATAAAGGTGTCTTAATATACTAAGAGTACTTTTCATAAAAAGCCCAAATTCCATTACCTGATCGAGATGAAAGTTTACATACACGTATTACTCTGATGACAATACATTGCTATAGAACACTCAAGCAGTAAAGAACTTGAGACCAGGGCCTTGCACTTAATGCCCAATTCAATTAAAAGTTTGCACATGTACACAGCTCACTTAGTTTTTTTTCCAACTTAAATTTCCTAGACTAAAAAGTATTCAGTACACTTAAAAAGAACTTTTAAAACAAGCTTTTTTATAAAAATTGATCAATAGATATATATTGATTAATATTTAATAAAATATATTACTCATAAGACTTCAAGTGGTGAAGTTCAATGGAGCAAGAGCCAGATGTGGCCATGCTGCCGCAGAAAAGGTAAAGTTCCAATCTGGATGTTCGGAATAATTTAAAGAAAAATCGGTTGCCACGAGTTGAAATTGGAGAATGGTCCAGAGTGTGTCCCGAGGATGCGTCACCCTTGTTTACCATAGACAGCAAATCCATCGAAAAGAAAAAAAATTCGTGTTCGGTGAACCTACTTAAAGGAATGGCTCAAGAAAGAGGTAACACTTGTTTTTATTTCGTGTAGTTTCATTTATCGGTCATTATGTAGGTATAACTGTTAAGTACCTCAAGCTTTTACAAATTATTTTACATTTAAAAATTTTCTATGCCTTTTAGTCTATCTAGGAAAAAAGCAAAGTTATTTTTTAAAACGTTTTTCTGAATTTCACTTTGTGTGTGTGTGTGTCAAATTTTCGATCGTTAATTTAACCAACTTCCCATCAAGCTAGAACTTTGAAACTTTGGGAATCGTTCTTACTCGCCTAACAATGCAATATTTAGACATTTGTGACAAGTTTTAACTAATATTTCAATAATTTTAATAAGTCAAAATAACCCTTCCATTCCGCGCTTTGAGGAAAAAAAATTCTTTTCTCCTCGGGGAACATCGGTAATTCCCCCATACGCCTTATGAGGTATCGTAAAACTTTTCTTCTCACAAATTGGAGATACTCTCTCCGAGATAGTAAGGGTTGCTGACTTTTAGTCAGTAATCATTCGCAAGAAAGAAAGTTTCCAATATCTGGCGCCATGTCATATCACAATATTTTTTTCTGAATTCTGGTTCCCAGTTTTAATAGAATGACTTACAAACTTTCAAATGCCTGTTTTGATTTTATATTATGAACTTTTTAATACGTTCACAAATGTCTTTTTAAGTAAATTTTAAAGCTAAAAATTATGTTTTCTAGAATTTGATGTACAACATTTCAGAAGTACTAAGACAGTAGAATTTAAATGATTGGCATGTCGACTCTAAATCATGAATTAGTAAAAATTAGATGCATAACTTTTATTTTCTCCATTAATTTTTTAGTAAAGTTCGTTTGTGTTTTGTCCAGTTTTTGGGTCTAGAAGAGTATGACGTATAATACATGTAGATTTATCTACACTTAGCCAATCATACTCAAATTAGCCTCACCTCCACGTTGTTAGATCTGGTAATCCAAAAATATTTGGAAACTAAGAAGGAAAGGCTTGTATGTGCTGTAAAATTTTTCAGTAAAAAATATTCAATAAATGATTGATTGAATTGAAATTATAATTAAAAAATTTTATGTGTTTATCACGTGTTTGTTTTGAATTTAATGTATAATATACTTTGTCATTATATAAAAACGTTGTTTTTAAAAACGTTGGTTTTTATCTCGAATTATTTAGTTATATTTTCTATATAACCTATTAAACCCAAGAGAAATATAATTTGATTATCTAAAATTTTAATGATAACCATACACTTAACGACACTTCCAACATCTTCCCAATACTATGAATTGCAGGGAATTTTTGTCACCCCGTACGTCATTGACACATATAATAAGTCAGTTATCGCCCACTCACAGTTAAAGTTTTATGCAATACCTAGTTTTAGCGATGGCGTCAAGAATTGTTCGAAGATTTCCTGTGAGAGAATTTTAGATAATTCCACATCGAAATACCAAAACTGATGACATTAAATAATCATTTATACGAGGAGAATGGCAACGTAATAAACTAAAGAGTCAGAAACAATGAATTTGACCATTTTTTACACCAACATTGGGTAAAAATCAAAAGCTATAAGAACTAAATCTAGAGAAACAGAACTATAAAATTTACAAGTACTGATGCAAAAGGGACAGATACGAAAACCAACTAGAGTTTTTCTAGCGTTAAGCACAAAATGTAAATCCTTACAAATAGCCTTTAGTGGATAACGACAAAATTTGTTCGACTAAAACTGGTTTTTACAACGTTTTTCTGAATTTCACTTGGTGTGTGTGTGTGTGTGTGAGAGTGTGTATGTGTGTGTGAGTGTGTATGTGTGTGTGAGTGTGTATGTGTGTGTGAGTGTGTATGTGTGTGTGAGTGTGTATGTGTGTGTGTCATCAAATTTTCGATCGTTAATTTAACCAACTTCCCATCAAGCTAGAGCTATGAAACTTTGGAAATCGTTCTTACTCGCCTAACAATGCAATATTTAGACGTTTGCGAGAAGTTTTAACTAATATTTCAATAATTTTAATAAGTCAAAATATCCTTTCCCCTTGGCGCTTTTAGGATTGAGGAAAAAATTTCTTTCCCCCTCTGGGAACACCGCGATTTCCACATACGCCACATGGGGTATCGTAAAACTCACAAAGGGGAGATAGTAAGAGTTGTTGACTTACAATCAGTAATCATTCGCAAGAAAGAAATATTCCAATATTTGGCGCCGAGTCTTATCACAAAATTTTTTCTGAATTCTGGTTACCATTTTTTAATAGAATGACTTACAAACTTTCAAATGCATGTTTGGATTTGATGAGTATTATGAATTTTTTAATTCACTCAACAAATGTCTCTTTAAATTTTAAAGTTAAAAATTATGTATTTCACTTGGTATGTGTCAAATTTTCAATCGTTAATTTAACCAACTTCCCAACAAGCTAGAGCTCTGAAATTTTGGGAACCGTTCTTACTTGCCTAACATTGCAATATTTAGATATTTGCGACCAGTTTTAACTAATATTTCAATAATTTTCTTTAATAAACTTTGCCATCATATAAAAACGTTTTTAAAAACGTTGGTTTAAACTCGAATTTTTTTTATTTCTCGAATGAACTTTGAATCTGTTCAGCGCATTAAGGGGTCTTCGTAACTCTTAAGTCACGGAGGTATTTTGCATATCATGATCTCGAGTGAGATAATAAATACTAGGTCAAAAATCGTTCTATTAAACCCATAATTGTTAATTTCCTTCCCATAGTTCTTATTCTTTGTAGTCGAATACAAGGGATGTGTAAAAATATGGCTTGCTTCCCCGTTAAAAATGTTGACATTTTTCAAATGAACAAGAATATTTACCATCTTGTCTTTCATTATATAATTTAAACAGCAACATATTACAAAAGCAATTAACAAAACACTACTTCAGAAAGGAGTGAGTTTGATTTATGGCACAAGACGAATTGGGCCAAGCAATGCGCATTTAGAATTTAGACTTCAGAAACAAATAGAAAAAATTGTTTGACAAGGGTGCAAATTAGAGAAGGATCGATGTTTACCGAAGACAGCAAGCCCCATGGGAATGCGAGTGAGTGATGGTCTAGTGTAATGGTGAAAGATTCAAATGTGGTTCTAAACAAGGTCAAGTTGTGATCCAAATGTTTGAAAAAAGACGAAGGAGAGAATCTCAATTGAGTGAATAGCGATTGCGCAAGAGCCAGACATTGCCATGCTGCGCCAAACAAGGTGAAGTTGTGACCTAGACGAGAGAAACATTTCAGATAGCCTTTCAATGGCGCAATAGACAAGTGTGGACATGCTGTACCAAAAAGCTATAATCTAGACATGTAAAAGAATTGGAAAAGTTAAAATGGTTGACAAAAAGGAGGGTCGATAACAGAGAAAGATCACTTCAGGGTGTTCGGGGGTACATCCCCCGTATTTGATTGGTTTTATTACTCTAAGAAACGCGAGAATTATCAAAATACTCAAGAGGACAGAGCTTATCCAAAGTGTTTAGAGCTACTAACCGCACCCCATGAGACAACCCCCCCCGCACTCAGCATTTATTGAGAAAGAAAACAAGATATTACATAAAATCAAAATTAAATAAAATTTACAATGTATTTACAGAGCAGATAATTTACATGACAGGTATTAAAGAAATAACTAACAGTAGGAATTTTTCTCGTTGTAATATGATGTAGAATAGGGTAAATGGCACACCATAATAGCGTCCACAAATGAAGTTAGACAAAAACATCAACATACATAGAAGATATACAAGTTACACAATTAGGAAAACTGAGAAAGAAAAATTACAAAAAGCTGACTCAATTAAGAAGTCTGTTGGGTAATTTTACGAGCCATAAGGATACAGGATTTAAGCTTTAAGTGCAAGTAAGGATTTTCACACACGGACTTCAGCAAAATAGGTTTGGATTCAACAATAGAACAGTTTAAAGGAAAATCCCTGGTAAAAAGTAAAGAAAAAACAACGGTTAGCATTTCCAACAGTGTGATGCGATAGTGAAGTTTATTGGCGCAAGAGCTAGATGTGACCATAGTGTGCCAAACAAGATGCAACTGTGGTCTGGATGTGTAAAAAAATTGGAAAAAGAAAAATTGGTTGACTAGAAGGAGGGTCAAAAATAGAGAAGAGTCGCTAGTGTATTCTGGGGGTGCGTAACTCATGTTTTCCAACGAAAAGCATCTCCGACGAGCCTCAGGGACATGGATTTGCATTTTTCGAATTGAAACGATTCAAATAAGAAATGAAGAGGCCATCACCAGTTAAGAAGCGAGTAATAAAACCAGAATTCGTATAAATATTCCGATTTGATCTAGGAATAGTGGGCTGAACCGCAGTACCAGTATTATAAGTTGATCACCAGACCTCCCCTTCTGAAAGAAAAAATTTTAAAATTCTAACTATGAGACCAAGGGGCAGGAATATTCATTCCGTCACCATAAGTGACAGCGACTTTTGCAAAGAGATCCGTGATTTCGCTATAATAATTTCCGACGTAGACCCAAACCCAGTGTATGTTGTAAATATCAGAATAAGTCGTTAATTTTTCCTCAATGGTATTAATAAAACATGATTTATTTCTGGTACTCTGCAATAGCAATATTGAGGATAAACTGTCGGAGTAAGCAGAAACTTTGAAGTTTTGAAAAACGGCCCACAAAACGGCAAATTCGATTTGCTAAATTCAGCCTGGGACACTGAAACATAAGAATTCAGTTTAAACATGTAGATCCTATTTAGAACACCCCGGTGGAAGACGCGTTGAATCCAGTTTCGGCCCCGATCCTTGATCCGTCGGTATAAATCTCCCCGAAAATTTTTTTAAGAAAATGAATTTGTTCTTGAGGATGAACAACTCTCGGTGAAATATTCGAGTCGAATGTGACGTTATTAATCGGGTAAAAAGGTTATAATTATGCTGCTTCTAAATTTAAGAAAATCAATTTTAAGGTAAGATGAATAGGAACCCGGGCAATCACCTGCAAAGCAGCTTTAGTTTGGTTTTATTAACGACGCACTAAAAGCAACACTAGGGCTATTGTTAACGGACCTCGTAATTTTGGACCTCGGTTAAATGAAGAGGACAACACCTGAACTGACATTCCCCTCTCCTAATTTTCAGAAGAGGATTTTGGGCCCCGGCAGATTTTACGTGTGTCAGCCATGGCTACACAAAGAGTCTTTGTGGAATAAAGGCTCGAACCCACAACTCAACAAAAAACCGCCAGCCACTAGTCCGATGCCCTAACCACTAGGACGCCGCGGCCTCCACCTCCAAAGCAGGAGTAAAAGACGTAATATAGGTTTGTTAACTTTTTAAAGTAAATTATTTGAATGGAATTTTTTTTAATTGAACAACGTCCCTGTGTACCACTAAGTATCACACAGGGCTTACAGATGTAAGTATAAAACAGTAAACAAAAACAAAACAAAAAAGTATATAACTAAATGCACAAACAAAAATTAAGGATTATAAATATCTTCAATATATTTGATAAAAAGAACAAAAGAACTTTTGCTGGAAATTAAATTACTAAGATTTGGAAGCCAGTTAATGTTTAATTTTTTCAAAGCCAATTTAAGAATATTTCTCTGTGAGACAAATTTTGAACATAATTTGTACTCAATGTCCTCATCACCCCTGGCACTGCAGTTGCAAATTGTATTCGAATTTAAATTGAATCTATACAGATATTTTTTTTAAAGTTACCGTGACTTGCAAGAAATTGCGTAATTTTAAAGCTAGTGGAGAAGTGATGGCAAGAAATTCTTATATTGACGTCTGGAAAAAATCTTTGCGATACTAGCTGTATTAGATTTAATATATATTTCGTTCCATGATCTCA
>BMAW01031569.1:0-12944 GCA_019974015.1 Nephila pilipes | reverse complement strand
GTGGCTAGACAGGCTATACGCTCTGTCGGTATTGCCAAAGTACTTTACTTTAAAGCGTACTAGGGTGACCATTTTGTCGTAGACTAAAACAACAGCCTCTTGGATGGCTACTTGAAAACTGTCATCCAATGTGACGATTCATTGTATTCAAATTTATCTTAAAAGTCTTTGAAACATCTGGATTAAAATTGTCATAGGTACTTCTGGTACATTTATTTAAGGCTCCCGTCTACCCACCATTTTGATTTCGTGGACGTAATGTTAATCCTACGGAATTTTGACTTTAATTGTCATATATTTATTATTTGAACTATTTGAATGCAATATAGTGCATTTGAAAGAGCAAACAATAATGAATGCTTCTATGGAATTACTTTTTTCCTAAGATTTTTAAAAATACTTTTATTCTTATTTTAATTATTCGTTTTTGAGTTTTTCGGTCTTAAAAAAATATTTTCAAATATTTATAAAAATCGGAGGAAAAAAGTAATTCCTCAGATGCATTCATTATTTTTTGCTCTTTCAGATGCACTTTATTGCATTCAAATAGTTCAAATTATAAAGATGTGAGAATTAAAGTCAAAATTCCATAGGATTAAAATTACGTCCACGAAATCAAAATGGCGGGTAGACGGAAGCCTTAAGCAGTGTTCAAATGACCACTGCAATGCATGTACTATTCGGAATCTTCATTCTGAATTTTGCATTACAACTGTGACAGGATTGAGATTATTTCTTTGAATTTTATATCGATATTTAGATTTTATGAATGAATGTAACAGCAAAGGCTTATTTTAAGAATTAATTGCTTCAGAAATTACATAACACATTTTGAATCTATTACTGCATCAGATTTCAATGAAAAAATGATAGAGTGTGGTTATTCCAACAAATAAATTTCCAAACAAATGAAATTCAAAATCAAAATGTTCTAAGAGTGCGTAAATAAGAAAAACAAACAATCGCATAAGGCAAACATAAAAAACATTATCTTTAATATAACTAAACAACTGATAACATTAAATTATTATTTATTTATTTTAATAAAACAAGCTATATTTTTTTACTGTATTGTTTTTTAACGATTATATAAAGAATTAAACACTATTATAATATGAAGAACGTTTGTTTAAAATAAAATACATCGAAAAAACGATCTTTGGAGATTATGTCTCAAAAATGTCCAATAAAGTAAAACTAATACGCTTAAAACTAAAAATTAGATAAATATTACTAACCTCAATTGGAATAAGCCTTAAATGAAGAACAGAAGAAGTGAATTATTAATGAAAAACATCAATTTTCTCTTTATAAAAAAGAAACCTCATTCAGTACTATCACATGAATCTTATACTAAGTAAAAACAATTCTAGTTACTTTCTTTCCATTATTAGAAACTTCATTCTCATAATTCTTGTCGAACTGAAACCGATACAAGAGCTCTCTTTGCAATTTGATACAAAGGGTCTCGTTGATTACTCTTATTCTGATATACATTTATATATTCAGTTGCAGAAAGGAATGTTTTCTCATTAGAAAAGAAATATATTAATAGAAAAAGTTTTTCAAGAATAAAATATTGCCAAGCATCTAGGAATAATCATTACTATGTATATGCCATAATTCATGTTTCGTGAGTGAATGGAACAGACGTTTCGTTATTCTATAAAAACAAAAATATTTTTTTAATGCAATTTATATGAATTTATATTTTGTGTGTAACACTGAAAATATTTTAAAGAATCTATTTGTAAGGAAAATGAAGTGTTACAATCTGTATAAGTAAATAAAAGTCTGGTGTTTCAGCTTTTATTTTTTAACACATATAACAGAAAAAGTTATTGATTGTTTGAGTTTATTTGTGTATTATTTAAGTGGATTTTATAGAAGTTTTTTAGTTTTTATATGTGTTGTTAACTCATGTGAGAAAGTATAGGACATTAATACTATTCTGTTTAAAAATGTTTCATTTTAATAACTTTATAAATCAATTTACTATTGTCTACATTGTATGACAGAATTATTCATAATTGATCTTGCTGTATTAGAATAACGATGCTTTGTCTTTAAATCAAAACATACAAGCTTCTTCATTCCCATAACAATGTCTGTTTCATAAAATAAATGATTATAACAATGTAGCATTCGAATTATTATAATATACTCGTAAATAGCAAAATTATTATTAATAATCATATAAAAATAATAAACTGTTATTCTAGACAATAATATTCAGGTAAAATATTAAAAAATTAAGGTAAAAGATGACATAACAAACATATTTTACGCTACATGTAAATATTGTTGTCTCGTCATTTGAAGTTAAAAAATTAATCTTTACCTATTAATTTACTCTCAACAAATATGCTTCATTTTCTTTGTTTGAGAGAGATAATAATGAATCTGAAAGTTAATATTTATTTATTAATATTAATGCATCACTAACAGTAACTGTTGCTTTTCCACTTTGGTAAATTCAATATAGGATATATATATATATATATATATAAATCCTGCTGTAATGGGATAACATAAAGAGGAAAGTTTTCTTATACATCTTCAGATCTACCGTGGATTTCCAGAAATTTATTCAAATAGATTAAAGAGCAAACATTTGAGGAGGTTTATAGAAATTCCATAGGATTAACATTACTTTCACGAAATCAAAATGGCTGGTAGACGGGAGCCTTATCACTTTCTAGTATATTAAATATTTGATATAATAAGGGACTTAAATTTACCGTCTGATATCGCCATATCAAGTCAACATTGATGATACAAAATATGTTAAGAAAAAATAACGTAGTTATAGAAAGGATAAACATATAACCCCAGTAAAAAACGAGTTTTTTTGAACATGAGTTTTCTTTTAAATTTTTCAAACTCAGTTTATTTTTTTTCAATAAAAATTAAAATTAAAAATTTAATTTTCGTTAATTTTTTGACAAAATTATTATTAACAAAAGAGAGTTCAAATGTTAACCCATTCATCTTGGTGACGGATTTGGCGACCGATAGGCGACTTGGTGAGAACCTTGGCGTTCAATTGAATTCTTGAAATAGTTAGTGTTAATCAATTAAATTTTATTAATTCTAATTAAAATAGCATATTGTCATCCAAAACAATCAGGTATTAAAAATATCACTTATTTGAGCATTTTAAAATGTGAGAAAAAAAGATTTTAATTTTGGATCCCAGTCACAGTAACAATATGAGTAGAAGAAAATCCATTAATAAAGAACCCATTCGATAAATGTTATGGAAATTGAAACTGCTGAAAAATTTTGCCATTTGAACTGTTGAACAGGATCCATATGAAATGGAGAATGGAGGCGATAGTAGCATTGACCATCCAATTAACAAAACAGTTTTAGAAACAAGATAATTTATAAATTTCTATTTTTTAAAAATATTAATGGAATAAAAATAATAATAAAAACTCTTTAAAACCAATTCAAAGGTTAACGACATTTAAACAAAATTAAAGGCATACACAAAAGGTGTGGTAAGAAATTAAGTACTGCATCCAGTAAGTATGCACAGGAAATACTTTAGATACGCTTTTATGATAGTGAATTTAATTACATCATTATTATCATATTCATAAATTTACGATTGAAATTCGACTATCCTGTGTACATTATCGACATTTTAGAGAAGCCACAAAGTAGAGGAGTATGTAAATTTAGAAGCGATGCTAAAATTTGTACTGTGTTCATAAAGTATGCAACAATTTTAAAAAAAGTTTCTATATTTAACCAAATAAAAAAAGGAGATAAATTTATTATTATTTTCCTATATTATTGTATTAGAGTTAAGACTTAACGTTTTTGTCTAACAGTTTTTTCGAATTCGTGAATGCAACGCTTACTCTGTAGAAATTCTACTTACATTTTTAAATCTATTCTATTTCAAATATAATATGAAAATAATTTTTAATTGCTTTTGATAATAACATTAAAACATATGATAGTATTTCTTTTTCTGTGGAAGCAGTAGAATTATTCAAAATGAATAATTATTAGCGTAACGTTTACATACTTCATAACACAGGCTCCTCAAAAGCAATTATTATATCAATAAAAGAAAATAGCTTCTTCAAATTCATTATGCATTTTTATTTTTATAAATAAAATATTTGAAAGAATGAAATCGTTGCCCATTTTAATAACAAAAAGAATAAAAACAGATGAATCTGCTACGAAAATCAATTATTAAATTAAATATAAATAAATTAAGATCAAGCGATACATTTTTATTGCTAACAATAATATTCTATTTGAGGATAAAATTGAAAACAGGCGATAAAATATTAAAGGAAATATATCTTAGAGATGCAAATACGCTTTAAGGAAATTAAATGTTATTGCTGTAATCGTAATGTATTTTAATGCCAGTATTTTGAACCAAAGGCCCTATATTATTTATTTTATACCCATGCATTTTCTTTGAAGTTATTTCCTCGAGATAACAATATGTTAGCACATATAAAAAGGGAGGTGTGATGAGGTGAAATATGCAAGATATCTTACAAAGCTTGCGTGAATTCTTTCTTGCCAGCAAACCACTAATGAATGATAAAGAACAAATAGTATATTGCATAAACTTTTGCTTATAAGTTTGAGATTCAAAGGAGAAATGAACCAGAAACCAAACATTTAATGAACCAAGGCAAAAGATAAACTATTTCACTCCATATAGAATGTAACAAATCAGCAATGGGTCAACTACAGATGGACGTTATTTCACGTAACAGGACGAGATAGAATTTTGAGATTGGAACCTATTCCGTCACATACACAAACGTACAGCAATGTATTCAATACAAAACCCTATTAAGTTTCTCACTTCCTATAATGTTTATATTAGAACTTATTTGAAAACAACTTGAGGGATTTAAATGTGAAGTTTCTTTTATGTCATAAGAAATATTGCATTTGGGGAACATAATCAAAACTAATACTATAACTGATTTAGAAGAATACATTTCAAATATAATATGATAGTGTAAGATAGTAAATAGTAATATGATACATGAACACGCATTCTGAAAGAATATAAGAATATACATTCTGAAAATAATACGATTTTGGTTCTTATAATCTAAAAGTAATTGAATAATGGAATCTATTACAACACGAACTATTAAATATGCAACCTATTATTTAAATATAACCATTTAGCACATTTCTAGAACCAATAGTATATGAATCATTAGGAGAGATGTGTGGAAGTCAGCAAAAATTACTATGAAGGATAATAGTGTAAGATAGAGGCTTCTGAATACTCGAACTTTTATAATTAAAAATCAGATATTTTATGAATACATTCACAAAGAAATAAGGATATTATCTTAACTAAAATTTATTTTTAATACGTTGGAAAAAATATAACTCGCTTTTTTAAATGTTAATAGCTGAATTTTTTTTAATTAAAATTTTAAAATTAATAGCTAATTTTTGAAACTGAAATATTAATTAAATCGAATGATAGGTATATAACTGACTTCTAAAATAGGTTGCTGAATTAAATCATTAAGTATCGTATGATGTCAAAAAACCTACAAAATATTAAAGCAAAATCAATTCAACATTGGTAAAGTTAGTTAAACATTATTAAATAAAAAATTTTGATTTGAATAATTTAAAAAATATTTATTACCTTAGTGTAGAATCATTTATAGTTTAAATATTATAATATATAATTAAGATTTTAATGAAATTATTACTAACATATAGTATAATTATTGTTCTGCTTTAGAATAATTTATAATAAAATAAGCGATTGTTACAAACATTATTATCTTAGCAATTTTAGAAAAAGAAAAAAAAATCTCTCTAGATTATTTAATAAAATTAATGCAGAAAAACTTACTTTTATTTAGAATTTGATTTAATTCGTAGATATACAAACCTCTTTACAGCAACAAGAAAGAGGCTGTATAGTTCATACTCTCTTCTTCGATTATAAAAAAATTAAGTAAAGAAATAAAGAATCAACTATCTAAACCTTCCAATAATCATGATCAAAATCTGTAGCACACTTTTTTATTTTGCTAAAAGCAGTTATCCTTACTAATCTATAAAATTAAATAATCTGAATTGAATACAAAAAAAGATACCTAAAAAAACATAATTTTAAAAAATGGGTTGCAGAAAAATGAAAATAATAAACATTCCATATCGGTAAATTAACAAATAGGACATTAAAATGATTTTAATTAGAAACTCACACATAAAGAACAAATTTCCTTATTTTTACGAAACAATTCGCCATTAAAAAAACACCTGTCGCTGTAACTTAAAGAATAACAATCAAAAGCATATTACTGGTGAATTTTGCATAACTGTAACCGAAACGAAAATTTATCCGGTTTACCAAAAACAAGTTCGCTAGAATGAAATCATTATGAAACCCAAAAGTGTTGCCATAATTGGCGTGTAATTCCCTTTAACAATTTTTTACTGAGAAAAAAATTTAAATTTTTTTATTAAGAAATATATTTTTCTATTGTGTTTTTAAAAAAAGGATCAGAGCGTCGGTACTCATTTTTAATTAGTTTTTTTTTCTTACTATATTCATGGTTTAAGTTTAAGACATATTGTTTGCTTTCAATGTCTTAAAGATCTAATTATAATTTTGATAGCATAAACACAATAACGGAGATTATAATTATCTATACATTTTGATCGCTTGAATTTTTTTACCGAAAGGTATCTCTAAATATTGTACAAAAGATTTCCTTTCTTTAAGTATAAACTAGAAATAATACCAATGTGAACTATACAAATTTAAATTTTTTGTCGCTCATTGTTCTGTAAGGGAAATTTAGTATTGGTGTCTGTTTTGCTTACTTTTCCACGGAGAATGATACAGTATTTTTAAACTATACATTTTAAAGTGGAACGTTTTAATGTTAAAATATTTTGTTAATAAAATTATTTAATTCATTGTAAAAAAATTGTGTAACAAGAGATTAAAATTAAAAGTCGAGAATTTTAAAAACAGAAAATAAAACTATTCATAATTCTAAATATTTTTTTCTGGTTATATTTCATCCATATTTAAATTATTTTATTTTCTATTATTTTCATTTTTTAGATAAGGAATAAGAGAAAATTCTAATAACCCTAGTTTTAATATGTATTAGAAAACCTCATATATATGTAAAATTTTGATTTTTTGAGCACAAAATTTAAAAATAGTTTTTATGAAATATTATTTTAATATTTCCAGATACAAATTTTTTTTTTATCATTCAATGGAATTATTAAATTCCTCGGGAACTCATATGATGCATGTCCATAGGATTTAGATTTGATATTTATACTGCTGCAAGAGAGAGAGAGAGTTAAAACGAACTAAATTTAAATGAATTGTAAAAATGTGTCGTATTTAATAATTGAAATTTTCCAGAATCCACATGTTCGATAAAAAAAAGGCTTTTTACTACAATAACACCTGTAACTCGTTAGGAGTTAATAAATATCTGGATTAGGAATTAGGAAATAAAAATGGAGAATTTTAAGAGGGGTAACGCACTTGTGCGGTGTGATCAAGTTCCATTTCCACTATGTCTTTGAGTATGACATACTTCGCATCCAAAACATTTTGGTATAACAATTCCATGGAGAAGAACTTCATCCCTTTTTGGATAAGTCTCACAAGAAGTAATCAGTTGTAATGAATGTTACTTTGTATTTTCGAGTGTAATGAATGTTACTTTGTTTTTTTTTGGGGGGGAAAGGAAGTAAGGAAGAATACAGGTCTAATAGATTTTAACAATGCGGCGTTAATCACATTTTGGACTGTGATCAAATAGTTTTCAAATTATAATATACATGTGTAAATCACTGTAAAGGCTCTATTTAACATATGGTGGCCCAAAGGATTAAAATGACTTAACTTAGCAATGCCATCTCTCATAAAATGTAGGTATATTTTAAACTACCATCATGTAACATAATGCGGTTGCATACATAAACATATAGTTTAATTGTTGTCATATCGCATAATATATAAATCACATTCTTTCAGAAGTGGCTTATATGTATCAATGTACATAATGCTTCAATGTACAAACATTTATATATTTATGTATTTTTCAATATTATTATTGAACATTTTATTTGCCGATGTATAATGATGGCTTAACAATTAACTACGAGATCGTAAGTTTAGAAATAGAGACATATTCTCTAATCTTCGCATCGCTAAATGCCATTGAACTAGGTTAATGATTTTATCACCTGTCCATCATTCCATGTATTGTAAAAGTGAAGTGATATCTCAGGTATTGTATTTAATACTTGGTCGGGGTTTAAAATTAAAAGTCTACGATAAAAAAAGTGGATAACTATCATTCATCTTCTAGTATTACGTCAATCTAAATCAAAAATCAACTATCAAATTTACGTAACTGTAGAGTAAATATAGCATTTGATTGAAGCCTCTTAATCTCTCTTAAATTTTCATCTTTATTGAATCAGTAATTTTGAAAATATACCCTCCAAAAATTTTCACAAATTGAGTTTTTCAAGGTTATCACAATCTTATAGAATAGGCTCAGATATTCTGTTTAAAAAATAAACATATTTCATTTGTTAAAGTACCTTTTTGATGGATCTCATTCCGGTGTTTATTATGAAAATAGGTACGTGTAATTCAAAGTCAACAAACTGCAACCCATCGTCTGTTTTTAATCAATCTCGAAGGTTTACTTTCCGTGACAAATTCAAAACAAGAAAAATTAAGACAACATTTTTCAGATATTGATGCAAGAGCTAAAACATTTCCATATTTCATAATCTATTCGAATGTACAATTGAAAATCTTCTGTCAGACCTTGAATTGGAAATGAATGATCTAAAAATGAAGATATGCTAACAAAGATATTTAAAGCAATGAAACTGACCCAATTCTATAAATATCTCTCGGAAGATAATTTCGGCAAACTAAAATCATATGCTCGAGAATTTATATGGGTGTACTTACCAACGTGAAAAACTATTTTCAAAAATTAAAGTACGTAAAATCGCAATACATATCATTATTAACAGAGTACCATTTATAAGAAACTTTAATGATAGTAAGTAATAATAGAATGAGATATTATATCAGAAAAAAATTATATTTTTAGTAAATGTAAAAGTTTAACCTGTTGTATAACACGTTTGTAAATCAATAAAAATATTTAATTATTTTTCGTGCGTATTCAATTGTATATAAATATTATGTAAAACATCACGTGTAAGTTATGACGTGTTTACTTCATCATGCATAACTCTACAACTATCTTAAAGTCTAGTTGGTTAATAAATAAATTCAAAACTCCATTTGTAGATAGATAAGAGCAGGACAAAACACTTTATTAAATACTACAGAATACGTAATAATTATTCCCTATTAACTCATTCCTTCTTAGTTTACATTCTAATAATAAAGTCCTCGCTTGCCTAACCACTGGTTGCAATTTCAGCATTTTTTAATTATAGCATATTCGAATCTTATAACTTTAAATAGAAGTCGCTTCAACGCAAACGTTTATTTATTCTAATTTGCAATTAATTATCAGCCTGTCATTGTCTTCTAAATCAAAACCCTTTCCTTTCAATTCTATTCCACAAAAATATCACTAATACACTTCTTATCCTCATCTAATTTACCTAATCATGTTTCATTTTAATTGGGAAGAAATTTTAATTTCATGCAATTAAAAATGCTAAAATGTCCCCTACTTTAGTGAAGAAAAATTCGTGAGTAGCCCACCATCACATGAATTTTTTAAAAAAAATACTGTTGATTTTTGTTATTGTGTTTGTTCAGTTTATAAACTCTTACGTGAATGTCTTCGAGCCTGTTTACCTAGCCCGTCGAATATCAAAATATTATAATAAATTTTTTTCTAAGAAACTTTTTCTGTCTCATGCCCTGAAGCAATTTCATCATCTCTTCTGCTTCGCAAGTAGTGACTACTTCAAATGTACTCACAGACATACGCATTAAACCATCTTTTAACATTCTCAATTAACGCTACTGTTTATAGATAATTAAAAGCTGTCATCTGTCATTGCTAGAATTGCTCAAAACTAATATTTATATTATTATTCATACCAAAAAATGTGTTGCGACATGCACGTGTGTCCAGCCTATCCTGTTCTCAAATTTAAATTCTATTTCGCCAGTGCAGAATAGAAGTTGTGATACCCAAGCTATGTATCGGCAGCATCTATAAGGAACGATTTCTGTTATTGAAGAAACAGAAAAAAGATTGCTTCTCGCTGTTCCTACTATTTGCAGAAAATCAATCCGCCTAACTCTTATGCTAAGAAAATATAGGACGTCAGGTAATAGTATATGCCAGCCAGTCACAAAGACATGTGCAATAAAATAATAAATGAGTGACGCAAATTATAAGGGACAAAGCTCTTGGGCAACTACTGCCTTCTTATTTACCTTACTAATTATAAATATTGGGTTGGAGGGAAAGTTCTGTCGTATTTTAAATAGGCAGGTAATTTTTCTTCTAAATAAAAAAATAACATCTGGCTAATGAGTCATTCCGATTTTTTTTGTTCTTTTAGATGCTATATAATATAAAAGGAGTCTTTTTTTACCGTTCATCATTTACTTGTGATATTTAAAGTGAAAAGCATGTCAATAGATAAAGTGCATTTACGACACTGCATTTTGTATGAATTCCAAAAAGGAAGCAACGCATCGGTTGCACGTAAAAATTTATGTGCGGTATTTGGAAAAGATATTGTAAATGATCGTACTTGTCAAAGATGGTTTAGCAAATTTCGTTCCGGGGATCTGAGCCTCCAAGAAAGTGATCGATCTGGACAACCATCCAAGATCGATAATGATGTTTTGCGATCCATGTTGGAAAATAATCCACATTTAACAAGTCGAGAAATTGCAGAAGAGTTTGGCATTCATCATACAACTGCTGGAGATCACATTAAATCTCTTGGGTTTGGGTTAAAGCAAAGTGTTTGGGTTCCACATGAATTAACGGAAAAGAATTTGTCTGATCGTGTAAGAATGTGTTCATCACATCTGATTAGACATAATGTGGAGCCGTTTTTGGACAGGCTGGTTACAGGAGATGAAAAGTATATTCTTTACGAGAATATTAAGAGAAAAAATCTTACTGCAAACCAGGAACATCATCAGCAACAATTCCAAAACCAAGTATCCATCAACGAAAAGTACTGCTTTGTTTGTGGTGGGACAGGAAAGATCCAGTGTACTACGAGTTGCTGAAACAGGGAAAAACCATTAACGCGGATCTGTACTGCAATCAGCTGGATAAATTGAATGCAGCTATCAAAGAAAAAAGGCCAGCATTAGTGTCCAAAAAAGGAATAGTGTTCCACCACGATAATGCTCGACCGCATACTGCAATGGTGACACAACAAAAACTGAATTCGTTAGGATGGGAAGTCCTTAGTCACCCACCGTATTCACCTGACATTCCAGCATCTGATTATTACCTGTTCAGATCTTTGTAAAATTATCTAACGGGAAAAAAATTCAAGTCTTTTGAAAGTGTTTCTAAGGCAATTGCTGACTATTTTAACTCCAAGGACGAGAACTTCTATCAAACAGGAATTCACAGGTTACCAGAAAGATGGCAACAGGTTGTAACAAATAACGGAGCATATATAATTGATTAATATTAAACACATATTTTTATAAATGAATTCAAATATTTTCTTTAAAATACGACAGAACTTTCCCTCCAACCCAATAAATCGAGTTAGAATTTCGTGATATTTGTTATTTACGATGGGTTTCATAAAGTTAAGAATGTGTTAAAGTTAAAGTAAGCTTTCTCATATACGAGAGCTATTTTTTTAGTGCCCGATCGATCGCGTAACTAACATTCCGGTGAAATTCTTATGACGCCGTGCGCAGGTATGTTACGCAATGTCTCTAGTACGCCCGTTAAACGCTCAGGTCGCAGTTTTCAATTCTAAGCGCTGTGAGCACATGAATATACTTTAAATAACAGTGAAGTAAGGGCTGTCATTCTATTTTCTCATTCTGAAGGATACAATGCAGCCGAAATTCATCGACGAATGAGTTATGTCTACAGAAAAGTTTTCGTTGGTGACATTGTGTGACGGTACACTGCATGTGCAACAGAGACGCTCCTATGGCGTTTTCACTAGGACATGTTTGATCCCCCACCTTACAGCTCGGACTTGACTCCCTCCAATTTCCATCCCTTTGCTTATATGAATCTCTGGATAGGAAGGCAGAAGGTTGGTTCAGACAACGGACTGCATTGGTGGAAACTGCAGATGCCTGCCTTTTATGACAAGGGTTTTGGAAATGTGACACTACGCTACGAAAAATGTCTTAGTTGTAACTATACTATGTAGAGAAGTAGCTTGAAAGTGTATCTAAGTTTACCAAATGAAAAAGCTTTGATTCTCATTGTGGTTTTCATTCAAAACTGATTAGATCTTTAAAAGATTCCTTTCGCATAAACCCAGGTTTTGTTTTGAAAGCGTAGAAACATCTCCACGTAGAAAAAAAAAATTCATGTCCAAAATAGGATCATAAAAATTACGCAGGTATTTTCAGAACAAGCGTTATCTCTTTTAATGATAGAAGATTACTGGCTTAAATTTTCTGGAAAAAAATTTATTTATTTTTTGCTTCCCATAGAATTTGCAAGATTAGTGTTAATTACTTTTACAAAAATGATTGATTCAATTGTTTTAATTCACTTCCACGATAGGCATATTTTTAAAATTGTTATTTTTATTAAAATATAAGGGGTCCAAAAGCATTAAAATTTATAATTTGGAATAAATTTTCGCAAATAAAACGCAGTAGAGAAATTCAATTCGCTTAAAAATAAATGAATCTAGCACTTATAGCTTTTTGAACACAATGAAATCAAAATTTACGAATTTCAATTTTAAAG
>BMAW01031567.1:0-10676 GCA_019974015.1 Nephila pilipes | reverse complement strand
TGTTGTTTTCAATGTTAGACTCAGGAGTTATTGATCGATGTGTTATATATATATATAGATATATATATACACACACACACACATATATATATATAATATATATATTTATATATGTAGGATTTTCCAACTAATTATCAAAGAATTAATTCTATTTTCCCATGTACTATAAAACCAGTTCCTCAGATACTCGATAGATGGCACCACGAATCAACGCCGTGTGATAGCTCATGCAGTGCCACCTATTCCAGAACAAAACTGAGTGACCTTTCGTTCTCGCTTTTTTTCCCTCCATTTTCCGCTTCTATTCTCCTTCGCATTACCCGCTTCGGAAGTAAATTCCGAATGCCAGAGCACGTTCCTGCGATTTTCGCCGATATGGGTTAAATAAGAAAGGCATCTATTTTGCTCAGATGAACTGTTCAATTCGTCGACTACTAGTGTATATATTTTCATTCTTCCTTTCTCCGTTTAATAAACGAAGTAAAACAAGTTGAGCCTCATCATTGAATTGTTACAAAACCACCAATGGAATCTGGAAATGGAATTACCCATCTTGACAACCAGCTCTTTGCGTAAAAGCAAAATATCGTAGATTCGGGATGTACAATCTCATCACTCCACCGTCTATAAAATGTATGGGTGATCGGAAGGGGATCTGTGCAAAATTTTTAAGCTTTCGACCTGAGATTCTGGGATATGTGCAACATTTATAAGCATTGAAGTCGAGATGCCAGGATATGAGTAAAATTTATGAGCATTCGACTCCAGATGCCAAGATGTGTACAAAATTTATCAGCGACGACAGATCCACCTCTATAACAAGGATCGCCAGTGTCCAGCGACGACGTATGCCTCTACAACAGGAATAGCCAGTGTCCAGCAACGACAGATGCACTACAAAAAAAAAGTGTATTACCTCATCCATTTCCACAGTTAGTTTTCTGTGACGACGAGTGTGTCCCACCTACAAGTAAAACCAACAGTTTTTCTTAGATGACGATGTGTCTTTGTGTTCGTTCTCATCTAAATTCTGATTAGTCTATGCTCTTTAAAAAGGATGTCGATTCCTGAAAGAGCGTTAAAAATCCAGCATGTATTAGAACGCAAATTTCATCGCAAGATTCCAGGTACTGTAAAACATATTTATTTTTTCGAATTCTATTGAAGTGCCATGATGTAATATTTTTTCTAATTATAAAAAGAAACATCTGAAGAAAAAGTAAATTAAACGCATTATTTTTAAGTGCATTTATATATATATATAAACTGCTGTTTGTAGAAAATGCAACACCATGAAGGAATCATCAGAATCAAATGAAATTCGCAGCAAATGTCAATTATAGGATATTATGCAAATTAATAAAGTTTCAGAGCCATCGCGCGTGTGCGGCGCGCGCAGCGCCCTCTGAATTGATGCTGAAAGCGTATAAATAAAGTGCTGTAGCGGGACGTTGAAAAAAGTCTATGATTATTTGTTAGTGGCAAACGTTTAGTGAGACCTGAGTATGCCTCCACGACGGAAGAATAAGAAATTCAAGCAACTTACGGAGTTTGAACGAGGGAGAATAATCGGCCTTCGAGAAGGAGGATTTTCCTATCGCGCAATAGCAGCTCGTATGCAGCGGAACAGTTCCACAGTGATGCGAGTTTGGAAGCAGTGGACCGACGAGCACCGAACAACTCGAAAAACAGGCACTGGACGACAGAAGGTGACGTCAGAGCGCGATGATCGACACCTGCTCCGCATGGCGGTGAATGATCGCACAGCTTCCTCCAGGCAGCTGGCAGCACGTTGGTCTACTGCTACAGGTGTACAATTGTCGGCTTCGTCAATTCGTCGTCGTCTGCTGCGCCGTGGATTGCGTTCAAGGGTGCCTTTATACAGGATTCCCCTCACGGCGAATCATCGACGGCTGCGTCGGCAGTGGGCTCTTGAGCACAGAGACAGGCGAGCTGATTGGCACCAAGTTGTCTTTTCAGATGAATCACGCTTCAATTTGTGGACCCATGATGGCCGTGTTCGTGTTAGACGTTATGCCGGTCAACGCTGCCTTCCTGAGTGTATTATTGAACGACATAGTGGTCGAACTCCCGGAGTTATGGTCTGGGGTGCGATTTCGTATCATGGACGATCCAATTTGATACGAATTGAGGGTAATCTCAATAGCAACAGGTACGTCCGTGAAGTGCTACAGCCCGAAGTCGTTCCTTTCCTTCAAGGCATCCCTGGAGCTATCTTTCAGCAGGATAATGCTCGCCCACATGTTGCGCGGACTGTTCGAGACTTCTGTTCAGCACAACGCATGCAACTTCTTCCTTGGCCTGCTTATTCACCGGATATGTCGCCTATTGAGCACGTGTGGGATATGGTTGGTCGGCGTCTCGCTCGTGATCCGCGTCCTGCAGTTTCCAAAGACGAACTTTGGTTGCGCATACAAGCGATATGGAATTCTCTTCCTCAAGCAGATATTCAACATCTGTTTGACTCCATGCCACGTCGTATAGCAGCACTTATTGCAGCGCATGGTGGCTGCACCAAATACTGATTTCGGACGCTTAATTTGTTTCTTTTGTTTTGAAAATTTCATCATTTATTTGTATCAGTACAAGTCGTTTCTGCATTAAAATTCATTTGATTCTGATGATTCTTTCATGGTGTTGCATTTTCTACAAACAGCAGTATATATATATATTCAAATTGTCATACTTGAATTCAAAATTTAGGAGAGTCCTTTTTATTATTGTGTGTATGAATTGATGTGCAATGGTATCTCAAATCAGTCAGCGTTCTCTCGCGAGAAATGAATAATTGCATAAGTAATTATACTTCCCTATTAGGAAAAAGTAAACTTTTTGTTTACTTTTTCCTAATATGGAATATAATTGTTTACTTTTTCCTAATATTTTCCTTGGTGATTTTTCTGTGTTTTCCTAAACGAATGTCTGCTGTTTGATTTCACTTTCTCAATGAATGATAACTTATTACTTTGAAAAAAAAATATTTTTGGCAGATTCGTGAATTCTAAATTAAGCAAATTGAAAGCGTATTCTCAAAATAGATGATTTCGTTTTTTATTCTCTGATTATTTCACTGTATGTCTCAATATTTTTTTGGTTCTAAATGAATTACCTTAAATTCTTTCACAATGTTTAGTTTTAATTCTATATAAAATTTTAACAAAGGGATTTCAGATTGATATGATAAATAATTTATTAAAAAAGGAGTACTTTAACAAATTATATTGCAATAGACTGAAAGAAATTTCATATACTTATATCATTTTCACGATTTATTTCAAATATCCTTGCATTTACAGGAATGAGTTCAATGTATATTTTTGATATATATATATATATATATATAAGCAAATTAATTGAACGAAATTCACCATAATAAGTGTGTTTCCTATTAAAATCACTTGCTGGTATTACGTAAAAACGATTAGAGTGAAAATTTTCAAATTAATTGATTTTATTTAACTATTCACATATTCATAACATCATACCTCGCTAAAGGACGTCGGGAAGATATATTTATCCTCGCAGAAGTATTAGATCTAAAGCCTGATTCTTCAATGACAGTTAAGAAACTAAGGGACTTGATCATTAAAGATACTGAATATGATGAGGAATTTATTAAAAATTTGTTTACGAGTATAATAGAGCAGCGAAAAGAAGAAACACTGAGCCTTGAAATACTTGCCGAAACACAACGAAAACAAGAATTTGATGAAAAGTTGCGCCTTAAAGCTTAGCTTTGGAAGAAAAGTTGCGTCTGAGAACCCTTTCTACCAAGAGAAACGACGTCAAGATAAACATGATATTGAGCTAGAGTGATTAAAATTAGAAAATACACTCAAATTACACACAATGGTTGAAGAAACCGACAATTCAAAATTACTATAGGCAAGGAAATATCCAAATTTCTCCATAAATATGAAGTTAAAGAAGATATTAGCTTATATTTAGTCTTATTCGAACGTCAAGTGCAATATTTAACAATTTCAAAAGAACATTGGATTTCATATCTTTTAGGACTCTTACCTTCCGAAATTTCTCACATCATCGCACGGGAACCAGAGGAAATAGCAAACAACTACGACCACGTAAAAGAACATCTGCTAAAAAGATTTAAATTAACGTCAGAAAAGTTTCACCAGTAATTTAACACGCATCAAAAAGTTTATAACCACACTTGGATCGACTTTTATCACAAACTTGCAACATATTTCGACGGGCAGACATCAGTGTTAAAAATCGAATCTTTTGAAGAATTAAGAAAACTGATCATCTTAGATCAAATGAAACGTAGAGCTCCTACTGATTTCAAACAACATTTTTTAGACAAATGAACAACGATAAATTTGCCAGTCGAATTAGCAGAAAAGTTTGAAAAGTACGAAGACGTCAAGGGAACATTGAATTAAAAGCCAGTTAATACATATTTTAGGGGAAAACAAGATTTCAGTGCTCCAGAAAAATTTCAACAATTTGAGTTGCCATGAAAATTCGAGCAGGTTAGATCGAGTAGGAAAGTTGCAGCGACCACTAACTACATTCTACATTACGATGCTCAATCCGCCAGTCACGGAAGTTGTGAAGGAAACCTTGAAAATTCAAATCGACTGATCCAAAATCGAATTCATGGGAGAGAAAGATATTTGAATTCAAATGTTTCTAATCACGCTCAAACCAATTACTCCAGGTTTAGAAGATTCAACGATTCAGCAAAAAAGCCAAATAGAAGCCAACTGAAGAGAACAATGAATATCACGAGAGAAACAAGCAAGTCTACGACAACATGCGCCACTATCAGTCAAGAAAGTCTACGCACCAAGGAAATAATGTTTGGAAACAAGAAAACTACTGCTCTTATCGACACCGGAAGTACTGTCGGTCCACCGCAAGAAAATATCAGCAGAAGAATCATCGATCCAACGAAACTAGCGAAGAACAAAATTCTCTTAACCAGCATAGGTGATGCTCAAGTCACTACGATAGGATCTTTCGAAAAAGAATTTCAAATGGATGAAGAAAACTGTACACTAACTTGGCCTGTGATAACTACAGCAAAACTGAAGTTCGAAGTAGTCATAGGTTTAGATATTTTAGAACAAGCACTAGTCATCTTCATGAAGAATGGTGTAGAATTTGTTAAATATGAAAATCAAGCATTCATATTGCAGATACTAAAGGAAAACGTCGAAAAGGTAGAACTGAATTACATAGGAGATCCTGAGATAAAAAAAAAGAACTTACAAAAATGATAGAAAGCTACAAGCCTGAAAAGACGTCAGGCACCGATGTTACCATGCGAATTACTTTAAAAGATGATAAACCATTTTGCCAATCCCCATGCCGATTAGCATTTACGAAAAGAGAAGAAGCAAACAAACAAATAGAAGAATGGCTCAAAGAAGGCATCATACGCCCAAGCTCATCAAAATACGCCTGTCCATTCGTAATGTTCAAAAAGAAAGTTGGAACTTCGAGAATGTGCATCGATTACCGAACACTCAACCAGATGCTAGCTAAAGATAAATTTCCTTAACCTCTCATCAATGATGTTTTAGATATGCTGCTAGAAGCAAAAGTTTACTCCACGTTAGAATTACGAAACGGTTTTTTCCACGTCAGCGTTGATGAAGATTGCAGAACATTCAAGTCTTTTATCTTTGCAGAACAAGAATTTTTTTAATTTAAATTTAACGAAATCAGTAAACAACGTAATAATAAATTGTGTACCATGTATCTTAGCTAATAGAAAGAGTGTCAAAAAAGAATGTTTTTTTTAGCCCTATTCCAAACGAAGACAACCCTCTAAGCAAATATCATATCGATTTCATATGACCATTACCAAAAGCAAATAGGAATTATCAATACATTTTCGCCATTCTAGATGGTTTTACAAAATTCACTTGGTTGTACCCTGTAAAAACAGTGTCAGTTGAAAACGTTCTAGAGAAGCTAAAACTACAACAAAATACTTTTGGAAACCCCGTAAAAATCATATCGGATAGAGGATCAGCGTTTACTTCGAAAGTGTTTAGTGATTATTGCACAGAAGAAGGTATTTAACATCCACAAATTGCCCCGGGTGTACCACTGGGAAATTCACAAGTCAAAAGAATCCACCGTACACTTATGCCAGTTTTAAGTTAACTATCTTAATATCAAATAACTTGTACTAAATGGTACAAGTACATTGATCGACTTCAACGAATCCTTAACAGCACAACCTATCAAAGCATTAAATAGACCCCATTTGAACTTTTGATTGGTACTATGATAAGAAACATAGAAGATGTCAGAATAAAAGACTTTCTTCTCGAAGAATTGTTCAGAGAACTTCATGAACAACGAGAATTCTTAAGAAAAGACACTAAAAAGAATACAGAAAAAATACAATACAAAAATCGGAGAACTTACAACAAGAAAAGAAAGAAAGCTTCAGAATACAAAATTGGTGATCTGGTAAGCATTAAAAGTTCTCAATTTGGAGTTGGAATAAAACTAAGACCGAAATTCTTAGGACCCTATAAAATCACCAAAGTCAACCCTTGCGATAGATATGTAGTAGAAAATTACAATATACATTTTCTATATATGTTTATTTATATTTTATGCTGCTTTATATCAGTATTTTTATCGTTCTTATATGACAAAGTGTTATAAAAATTTGATTACATATTTTGCTCCATGTAGAATATTTAAAGGTTTTGAAATTCATTTTTTACTGTTTTTGTGTTATTAGTTATTTTGAAAAGTATAAATATAATTAGTGAAGTTTTGAATATTCCAGTATAGCTGGAGGCCAGCTCTATTCGGAGGGGTCGAACTCTGTAGGATTTTCCAGCTAATTATTAAAGAATTAATTTTATTTTCCAATGTACTGTAAAATCATTTCTTCCGATATTCGACAGATGGCACCACGAATCAGCGTCATGTGATAGATCATGCAGCACCACCTATTTCGTAACAAAACTGAGCGACCTTTCGTTCTCGCCCTCTTTCCTCCACTTTCCGCTTTTCTTCTCCTTCGCATTACCCTCGTCGGAAGTAATCTCCGAATGCCAGAGCGAGTTTCAGCGCCCTTCGCCGATATGGGTTAAATGAGGCAGCCATCTATTTGCTCAGATGAACTGGTCAATGCGTCATCCTTGTTGTATATATACTTTCACTCTTCATCATCTCTTTTAATAAAGGAAGTGAAACAAGTGGAGGATCGTCATTGAATTTCTACCAGAACAACAAGTAATCCCGTAATGGAAATACCCCCCCCCTAGACAACCAGCCCTTTGCGTAAGAGCAAACCATTGTAGATTCGGGATGTACAATCTCATTACCCCACAGTCTACATATATATATTACACACGCACACACACACACAGATATATATATATATATATATATATATATATATATATATATATATATATGTGAATTATCAATAGTTCTTATTTTCAGAGAAATTTACTTAAGGATTATTTAAAGTTTAAAATTACCAATTAGAAATAGATATATCTTTAGAGTTTTCTATAAAATTAATTAATATCTTTTTATATTTTGAAAACACATTCGTATTAATTTTGTACCTGTTTTTAAGCAAATATTAATATTACATTATAGCTAAATATTTTGATATTCATGCTAAGGTCTTTTTAATATGCGTACGATAAAGATGAAATTTTAATGTACTCCTCTGCTCTTCTCCAGACGTAGCTGAACTTCAAACACCAGCGCATGTTCCAACGACCATCGCCGATATGGAATAAAGCTGGGTAGCCATCTATCTCTCTGCGAAGAGTTAGATATTTAATCGAAATAATCTGTATATGATGGTTTGTAAAATATTAATGCTTCATCTTGTGTGCTTTCAAGAATAAAGTAGTGGACGAACCTGAAGCTTATCACTGGTTAATTAAAATGGTTCGAAATCATAGAGAATCAGAAAAATGGGATTACTCCCCTAGACAACTATATCTTTGCGTAAGAGCAAACCAGTGGAGATTCTTGATGTATAATCCCCCTCCTACACACACACACACACACACACACACACACACACACACACACACACACGCACACACACACACACACACACACACACACACACACACACACACACACACACACACACACACACTGAATGAAGCATTCTAGACTTTTATTTTTACTTAGGGGTTCGGAATATGAAGTAATGATTTGCATTATTTCTAAAAATTTATGATTCGGAAACGCTAATCCTTTTAATTCTATTAAGGTTTAGATTAGCTCTTGTTATTCATTGTTCTTTTCTTTAATATTAGAATGTCAGTAATTTATTAGTTATCTTTCTTTTTTATAAGAATATCACAAGTACAATAAGGTTAATATTATTTAAAAGAAAAAGTAATGTGAATTTATTCAAGGAGTGAAAGATCAAATATCTAATAATTTAATAATTCTAGAAAATATCCCTTGATAGTATGTACTCATTGTTTTATTAACATTTAGCGCAAGCTTGACAGAAGTGAATTAACACTTGTTGGTGAGCATCCGCAATATTAAAAATTTATAAAGTCATTATAATACCAGTTTGAAATCTCTCGCCTTCTTTTCCACATCCAGCCATTTTCAGAATTTCGAGTCTAGAGAGATTTATCGTGAATCAATCTCCATGGGGCATACATAGTGGATTTAAAACTTTAAACACACGGCTCCGTTGACACGAGCTCGCGTCCATGATCACCGACCACACAGACTCGTATCTTAGTGCCATAGATTGGAATGTATAATTTGTGTCTTAAATAAAGCGAATTTTTTTTTTATTTTGGACACAATCAATAAAGTAATACTCAGACTATGTAAAAAGGGGATATACATAAAATATGAACTTTAAAAAAAAACTATTATTTTCAAAGTTTTCACAGAGCAGATACAGTTTCTTCCAGAGTGTTGCTAAGAGATGACAAATTATTATCGGAGAATGATGAAATTCAGAATTGTTTGACATTTTTATTGAAAATTAAGTATAGCAACTTGTTTTCAGTTTTCAACTTCAGATTGATATTTTCCTTCTAAGAGCATTTTATAAATATCTGGAAATTACCGAAAGAAGTAGTCCAATACACTAGAGGCATCATCCAGTTCATCTGAAAGAAGAAAAATATTTTTCCTTATAATAAGATTACTTTGACTGAAAGAGTGATTTTGAAGATTCTGGTTTTGTAATAAAAATAGTAAATAATGATGAATATTTTCTTACAATTTCGGAATTGTACTGTAACTGAATATCTGTTTTGAATGACTTTATTTATCATGTTAATTTTCTTTGAATTATTTTTTGCTCTTTAGATATGTTTTTTTAAATATTTGAATACCTATTCGAGAATTTTTTAAATCCATTTTTAAGATTGATAGGTAATGTCTTTTATAATTAAATATTAATGTTCTTTATAATGATTTTTGATAGTTCAATATCAAACAGGAAATTTTCCCTTATTATATACAAAAATTCTTTACGCACTTTCATACAGTGATTGAAATCTAGAAACTGAAGAACAATTTATTTTTGAATCGCTTAAATGTTTTTAACTTTCTTCACATTTAGATAGTCACCGAATGCATTTCATTAGTTGAGGTTTACATACCAAATATTTTACTTGTGAGTTTCTCACATTATTTAAGGAACAAACTTTTAAATATATGTTTATCCATTTTATGTATTGAACTTTAATCTGTTATTAGTTTTGAACGACTTTTTATTTAGTGCAACGGTATAATTGTTTAGAAAAAGGTAGCCAATGAGGATTTTAATACATACTGAAGGTTTCAATAAGTGGTATAAATTGAAAATTTTGTTTTATATATACTTAAGAAGTTATTCACTCATCTTGAATTAAATAATAACAAAATTTTGAACAGCCCTTTTTTAAGGCGCATTTTTAAATAATTAGCTGTAAAAATTCTTTTATTTACATAAATCAAACATTAACGTAAAGAAACTTCGAGTTACTGTTATTATTATTTTTAAATTTAATACATTATAAAAGATTTTAGGCTTATGATTTAAACATTGCAGACATATAAAATCTCTAATAAATTATTAATTTTCAGCTTTAATATGAGATGTCAAAATTTCAACAGTAAAATACAGTAATTAAGCAATAAATACAGTAATATACCTCGTCGTGATGTAATAAAATGTATAGAAGTTCTAAGATAAAACTTTATTTTAAAGTAAAGAACAGACTTCATAGTTGATTAGAAAGTAAAGAGATTTATATGTTATATATCTAAGGTATATTTTTAAAAATATTGTTGTAAAATGAAACGATATTAATATTTTATATTTTTAGTATGAATCATATCATCATGAGGTTAAAAATTTCAACCACTCTAATTACTAGTAAGTTCAGCTTCATTCAATAATATAAATACTTTTTGATTGTTTTAATTCTTATTTACTTTTACAGTGAATAAGCATTAGCTAGTAGTATTTAATTAGGAAGGCTAGTCTCATTAAAATTAATTGTTAATTTGGATCAGAGAAAATATTTTTGGATTATAGTATCTCTTATGTTGTACTTTGTTTATTCAGTGTCAATATGAAAAGGATTTTCAAAATTATCTGCTAAAGTAAATTTTTCTTTTTGAAGAGATGAATAAATTATTAGTTAGAACATATATTATTT
>BMAW01031562.1:81-37797 GCA_019974015.1 Nephila pilipes | reverse complement strand
TACTCTAGAAAGACCTGGTTACTGGTTTACTACGAGCGCCATCTCTGGGTTAGTCTCGGGAGTTATTGATTGATGTGTTATATATATTAATAAAGTTAATTATTGTAACATAAAAATATGATTATCATAGTGGTCTCGCATTCGTCTACTATTTATTTGCAATAAACATTCCCAAATCTAATTTACAGTTTGTTAAAAAAAAAGTAAAGTTTTAGAAATAATTTGTAAAAAAGGATCGATAAAAAAATTGAAAAATTATTAATTTAAATACTATTGAATAATCTACCAATAAATTAATTAGTGATTTAATTGAATTTATAAGAATAATTTGTGAGAGTAACTTATTTAATATAATTAACTTAATTTGATAGATAACTCAAGGAAATGTGTTAAAGTAAGTTGGACCGGTTTCTTCAAGAAATGGTTCATATGTAAGCTATATATATATGTATGTACCTGAAAAGCAAAGTTTGGGAAAACATTTATCTCAACAAATTTGTCCCACATCCTCCACACATTTTACAAATGATATCTCAACAAATTCATGTAATACTTTTCTGCATTATATGCAACTGTGTATTTCACAAAATTTATTATATACTGTGATTTTCTCACCCTAATTTTTAACACCTATTCTCCTCTCTATTTGTATAAAAGGGATGCAGGTAACTTTTCTACCAGTCTGGTGAATTCGGATAGCTTCATATGTTACGCAGCAAGTAAAATTAACATTAATTCACGAGTATATATAATATTCTAAGTTACGATAATTTACGAACGCTCTTAGAGAAGCTAAAATTTATTCTACTTTAACATTAAATACTTGTTTTTGAGTAAGCGTGTTTCAAAAAATTAAAAAGAAATTCATTGTACATCATTTGTTTTGAATGTCACAATTTCTATGAATTGATTTAACATCCTAAACGTGTATTCCAAATTATTATCTAGTCGTTATGTCATATTTGAAAAACATCCTTTTTATTATAATGATGTTATATTAATAAATTGATACGCATAAACAACATTCCTTAAAAGCCTCCATTGAACTTCAACATAAAGAAATTTGCTATTCCTTGGTACGTGGAGATATTGAAAATTAAGTTACATCTAATAGATGCGCTGAAAGAACAAGTGGAGCACCTTCTCCTGGAAGAAAACAGGAAGTGGAGGCCTGTTATTGAATTCGCATTACGCTATTTACCTTGTTTATAAAAGAGTGGTGTTTGTAATTGAATCATCAGAGATGGGTAAATGGAATAGTAATGGGTGCTTCTAGAACCTGATTAAACCCACAGGCTCTGAGTGCAATTCTGGGAGATGAGAATGTTTAGTTCTTGTTTCAAACATGCAATATTTAATTATCGTATGGTATTTCTCTTTAGAATTGATAAGACGCTGATGTTGGTTTTCTGTTCAAAGCTGATATAACGCTGTTGTGGTGTCTCTGTTCAGCGTTGATATAACAATATTTCGGTGTTTGTTTCTGTTTAGAGGTGATATATCACTAATGCGGTGTATCCGCACAGAGTTAATGTAACACAAACGTAGTGTGTCTGTGTGTGTTCAGAGCTGATATAACTCTGTTTCGGTGTTTTTGTTCAGAGTTAATATAACACTAATTTGGAGTTTCTGTTAAGAGTTCCAGAGTCGATCTTCTCTAAAGAAGGACCTGGGCGCAGGAAACCATTCCGGTTCCTAAATGTTTTGAAAGTAAAAACAATTACAAACCCGAACATATATTACTAATGCCTGTGAATTTATTGTGTGATTTTGGTTTTGCTAATACATTAATTACTTTAGAAAAATTAGAATTTTTTGCAGTTTCTTTTTAGACACTTAATATAGCAAGTTAATTTAAGCGCTCTGCATAGATGCTTCATTAAAAAGTTCATGTGAGATATTCGGGAGTTCCCCGAATTATATAACAAAAACTAACCATTAGTATAATCAAGAATTAGTTTGAGAGAGAGAGAAGATTATCGGAATTTATAAATCTACTGTAATAATGTTTACGATATAATGAACTTTACGTCATACTGACAACGATAAGAATATTGTCAAGTTTTCCTGTGCAAGAGTACATAATTTAATTTATTTATCGTGTTGGGATCCCCTGAATCTTGGGACCTCGGTGAATAGCATCCACCGCACCCCCCAGAGGGCATGCCCTGGATATAACACTAATGAGGTTTTTTTTTCAGAGCTGATATAATCCTATTCAGGTATTTCTATTTAGAGTTGATATAACACTAATGTGACTTATCTATTCAAGGTTGATATAACACAAATGTGGTGTACCTATTCAGAATTGATATAACTGTTTCGGTGTTTCTATTCGGCTTGAATTTAGCATTGATTTAGTGCTTCTTCTCAGCATAAATATAGCACTATTATGGTGTTCCATTACAGAGTTGGCATAACATTGTATAATGTGGAGTTCTCGTGCATATTTTTCTTCAACTAACACTTTGAGTTTTCATGTGACAATAATCAATTTCAGAATATCTTTTTGTAAATAAACCATGACTTATGCAAATTAGAACAGAAATAACAAAGTGTAGTGAATGGGTTTGATGAGATGAATTTATATACTGTGTGAGTTTGATAGTAGGAGAATTGCGGCTGAGAGAGCTCTAATTGTGGTTAATTATTTATCTACAAAAACTGTATATTATCTAATATTTTATTTAATATTATGCATAATATTATTTATGTTCCGAATATTTATGGTGGATATACTTTGTTGTTGCGATAAATGGCGGCTTTCCGATTAAAATTCGGATAATACTAAATGGATTACTAAATTGTTACCGTTTTTATAACGTCCGGCTTTCATTAATCACCAGGACACAACCCACATATCTGGACTCGGATCCGGGTCAAATCCCTTGATACCTTTAAGATAAATTGCTAGAATAAATTTGAAGCTACTTCAAATTTATTCGTTGAAAAAAATGGCGTTTCTTATTCGAAGAATCACGGAAGCTAATTTTGATAACCCAGTGATTAATAAAAGCAAGGCGCTTTTAAACCAACGCTCAAGCCAACATTCATCAGGATAACAACAAAGTACATACATTGCTAATATTCATAATGTAAGTAATAATATAGGTAGCGGCAAATGAAATAATAGATAATGTAGAAAGGTAACTAATTAACATTCATATAGAAATAATCAGAGATAAATTTAAAAATGTTATGTTGTATGCGAATTTATTATGTAGTTAAAGAATTCCTTCCAGTAAAAATATTGTGAAAATAAAGAAATAAGAGTATATTTATATTTTCTTATAAAAGAGTATCAGCTTTTCTAATAATAACTAAGCCGATATTGAATAATTATATCTCAATGGGGATTATTTCAAACCATATGCACATTGCGAGATTCACAAATAGAGTTCATATAAATTCCTTTAATATAACTCTAAAAAATGTATCTACTTCTTTTAAAAATAAGAAGTGGGTTCGTTTAATTCATAAATCCTCCCAGGAAAATGAAGACTAAGCAGTTATTTAAGATCTTTTTTTTAAATGTGTTGTTCGTTTAAATATACATTGTTTAAAAGGATTCTCGCAGCGGAATTTTGAAAGAATTAAAAGAAAGAAAGAAAAGGTAAAAGAAAGAACTATTCTTAAAAATGCATATATATTCGGGAAAATATAAGAAATCGCATTTACCTCTTAGGAAGAAAAATTAAATGTTGCAAAGCATCGAATCAAAAAATGTCAAAATTACTTTCTTATAGTTTACTTAATTATTCGTTCATGCATTTTTAAAGAAGATTTTGCTTGCTAATGTTAGGAATTTCTTTTCGAGTAAAAAGTAAGTAAAAAACCCTTTTGCTTATATATCTTTATGAAAAAGGGAAAAAAAGAAAATCTTACAATGTTGTTAAATCTTGCTTTCTATGCATTGAAGTAAGAACGGGAGAAATATTTTGAAAAAAATTGCATCGAGGAAAAAATTCCAGAAATTGCTTACATGTGATAAGCATAATATGAAATATTTTTCTCACTCGTTTTTTTTAAATGTGTTCATTGTTTTATTTTTGTTCTCTGTAATACACATATATCTGTTATACATATTCATTGCATTACGTGCTTTTTTTTCCATTATAAAAAAGATGAAAAAATTTACATAATACAGTTGCACTCCATTAACCCGCGAATTAATTTACTTCACAGTTTCACCTTGGCTCCCTTTTTATGAGATTCAGATTAACCCTTGTTCATATGACGTCAGAAAATCCTATAAAGAGCAGACATTAATAAATGTTTTATCTTTCTATTTTATATATTCTTCTGATAAACATGTCATGGAGCTCCAATTTACAATAGCAAATTTACACTCCAAATGGGGTAATTTAGAAACATATCAACTGAAACTTTTACCCCTAAAAACGAGTAAAAAAGAAGTACAGAATAGGTACGCTTTACGAAACCGGAGCTAGTAATTACCCTGAATCGTAAGATGCAAACGATGACTTCTGTCACAAAAGTATGACTAAGCGGAAATGGTCGCCTATTTTAATACTTTTTGCTTATCTATTTGGAATTTGAATGCAAGGATTGGATATGAATCACCATTTTTCGGGGAGCGAAAATTTTGGTATCTGGGATTCTTTTTATAAGAGATTATTTTCACGATCTCGCGGTCAGTGGGATTAGCTGTTCGTGGAACCCTTTTTTATTAGTCAATATGCTTTTTAGAGTTATAAAGATTTTTTCCTTGTATAAGTGAATTCCATAATAATTAAAATTAATGTAACGTAACGCAGAAAATTCACATAAATGTATGAATTTGTATTATTGCTCAATTTATATTAATACTGTAACTCGCGGCTTTGTAACCATGGGTCCCGACTACCGCGCGTTAACATAATTCGACTGCAAACGTGGAAAAATAAAAATCAATATAGATGCACATCCGAATTCAGTCGGTGTTGACAGTAGTGTAGGGTATCATCCAGAAAAGTATCACAGCTAGTGGTGATGCACAACTCATACAATATGTCATACCAACCACGTGTGAACAATTTGCAAAATTCTCGAGTCTAATTCACATAACATAAGGCTTGTGGCAACAGACCACAAGCTAGCGATACTTTGCTTATTCTTGTAGTTGTACTGTCGATGTAGTCAACAACATGCCAATCACTTATTATTTTTTTGCTTGAAATTCATATTGGTCCCTTTGTATTTTAACATTCACCTGTTGTATCGTAATTCATCCCACAGGGTTTTCAAACTCATTTCAATTCACAGTCCTAATCGAAAGAAGTAAAAGTCATGGAGGACTGGCAACAGACCATAAGCTAGGGATACTTTGCTTATGCTTGTAGTTGTACTGTCGATGTAGTCAACAACACGTCAATCACTTATTATTTTTTGCTTGAAATTCATAGTGGTCCCTTTGTATTTTGACATTCACCTGTTGTATCGTAATTCATCCCACAGGTGTGTCAAACTCATTTCAATTCATAGTCCTATTTGAAAGAAGTAAAAGTCATGGAGGACTATATATAAATAATGTGTTAGTTTTTTCTTCTCTTCATATACTTTGTAGTAAGGTGTACTATTAATTGTGATTTGTATCATGGTACTTATGCTGTTCATAGCGAGGTCTTATGTAATATAACTTTCGTACAGAAATAAGACATTCTAATGTAACAAGCAGATTATTTTACCTTTTATTGAACAGCAAAAGTACAATAATTCCCTCTTATCTTGGAAATACCGATTCCATCAACGATGTCTAGTTCAGTTTTACCACTTCTTGGTTTAAATGAAGTTTTACTCAAGGTAACAGTCTAAAACAGTCGAGTTTAATTGTTAAAATAAACTAATAAAAATTGTAACAATAATCGATTTTTTTCGTGAACATTAACATACCAGACGCAGAATAACTTCCCTAATTAATAAACATATTTTTCTTGTTCTCTGAAACTGGAATATTTAATGTTAGTTACACCAAACAAGACAACGAAATACTATAGTGTGTCACTTTACAAATGGCGTTTCAGATTTTTCCTCCACTGTCGTCTGTAATTATGGCAACAACTGTTGAGAATAGATATCACTTCCTCCCCCATTTCGTTTTATTTTCATGAGCAGACTTCAAATGAAAGCAAAATTTTAAGTTTCAGAATCATTGGTTTTTTTTTTTTAAATCTGCATCATTAAGAAATATTTGCTTAAAATCTGTATAACATTTATTAAATAGTGTTAACATGTAATTAAAAACGTTTAATTATCTTACACCTTAATATAACGGAGTTAAACAACTCATTGGAACTTTTAAAACTAAATAAACTTGTATACGTATAGGTATAATGTTGATTTTTTGTAAGGATATGTTTTAACAATTTATGTACTTTCATTGAAAAAAAAAGAGAAAGAAACACGGTATTTATGGATACTTAAAATATGCTTTACATTTTACATAAATCACGTCCAAACGCAAAGGAATTCAGTCCTCAAGTGAGGAAAATAAATGCAGTGGCGATGATCCATTGATCATTACTATGGTAACCGATGGAGGATAAACGAAAATGAGTGACCTTGACACACCTATTCTAAATTAACAAACTATAATGATATGGCAGGTATGATTTTACTATCGGCTGCTAAACTATGCTTTAATATTGATGGCGGAATGGTGCATAGATTCAGCAGTGCAAACAACTGTTCATTGAGGAATGTTGTAGTTCCATACCAGCAATCATGTTAATTAGAAATTTCAAAACTCAAATAGGGATAGTTTTAGTAAATTGTTATTGTATACAGTTAATTCGGATAGCCGCAAAAATATTCGTCGTGGACTTCATGTGCTCCGCGGTCCTCAAGTTTGACATCCTTGGTCTCGTCGAAGGCTAGCCAAAGTTAACGAGACTTAACGCCTTCATATAAACGAGATGACGTAATGAGGTGATAGACGAGATGTAGTGATGTCATTATGTCTTTGTTGTCAAGCCCTATGCCATTTAAAAGATACTAGGAGAAAGGTGTACCAAACAATCGGAAAGACTTTCTGTCCCTTATCAAAAGTAAGACTCCCAGTTTATCCCCCAGCAATTATGGTGGTTTGGAAGCTTCCTTAATAGTAAGGGCAACAGAGGGTTTTTACATAATTTCTGCTTTGAAATTCTTATTTCAAAGCAGAAATTATATAAAACTCGTAGGTAAAAAAGAGATGAGAGATATATATGGACCTGATCGAATGGAAGCAACAATCTTATTTAATGTGGAATGCTTTATCTCGATTTAAAACTTAGCTAGTGCATTTTTTGCCGAGTCGACGAATTTTGCATATCGTTTACGTGTTATTGGTGTGAGGTATTGTGCGAGTTGTATACTTCACCTCCATTGACAACATGTTTGTGGATAATACCGTCAACTACCGTCGAAACCGACTTCAGACAATGATGCTTTGAATTGATTTTTTTCCTTGTAATTATTAACTACTCACATGCTACCATCGTCTTGAAGTTATGCGGTTATGCTGCTGTTCGTGTGTGATTAGCCTAATTGTGTACAGCTTAGTATTATCTGAAAATAAGTGTACATGAAAGTCAAACTCTATTTATTAACAAGTAATTAAAAGTTCAACTACAAACTAAAGGAAATCAAATGAATTAATTCAGATGAGGTTTGTTCAACCTTGCGTGAACCTTTTTCGCATTCAGAAAATTCGCACATGCAGTTGAAACGCTTAATTACATTGCTTCATGGAAGCTGTTTGTTTTAAAATGAATTGAATACACGATTTTCATTCATTTGTTGTTTACTTTTAATAGTGAAATAAAACATTATTCCAACTCTTAATCATACATATATGTGAATGCTAATAGGCTGATGGATTTGCAGGAGATTTTAAGCTTTTCAGTTTTTAATCTGTATATAAGTTTGTGACTGTTTCGAGCCTTAGAGCTTTCACTGTTATAGAATAAAGATTCTTTTTTATTTGCGATTTCTGATTGCAGTTTCTGTAATTTTAAGTAGAATTGGGGAAACGAAATTAAGAATTAAAGATTTAAAAGGACATTTCATGGTCTTTTAATGTTAGGATTATAATTTCCTATATTTTGTAGGGATTGTGTGTGTGATTATCGATAGTTTCATGGTTTTGAAGAATTTGGAAGATATTTTTGGCATTTTGAAGCCTTTATTATCTGGAATTTAATTGCATTATAGACGACTTCATGCCTCATAAACCATCCGGATAAAAATATCACTTTAAACATAATTTTAGGAACTTTCTAGTTAGTTAAAATTAATTTTCGCTGTAAACCCCAGACTGTACAAGGATTAATTAGGATTGGTATGAGAACCAGAATATAAACAAGTATCTTATTTCCTCAAGGAATTTTTGAATCCCGAGCAATTAAAATGTAGGCTTCCCGATAACACTTCATTTGATTTTTTAGGTAACGTATTTTTCTGAATGAATATCACACATTTAAAATTAATCGATCTTAAATATTCGATAGTATTTAAAAAGGCTGAAAATTCCATACAAAGAAATATATTTTGAGTTAATTTAATTTGCTATTATGGGGACAAAATGTGAAGCTCGAAAGTTCAACAAAAGGCATTCAAAATGCCATGTAAGATATATAGAGTATATATATATATATAATGTATTTTTATATTATTCAATAATGTTTAACCATATTTTATAAATTAAATTTACTAGATACATTATTTAATTTTTGGTGCTCTAGTGTGACAACCATATGGAGAATTTAATTGTCAGAATAGTGACAATGTTCTACAATGTACAATTCTATAATATTTTTAACTGTTTTAATAATTATTTTTACAGATATATTAATTAAGAATATGTAAGTATCAACTCCATAAAAATATTAATTTGTTTAGTTAAAATAGTCATATTATTTTAAAGTTAATTTACTTTATTCGTTAATAATTTTTAATACTGAACGAATCTTTGTTTCTTTATATTTGGTGTTAACCAGATTGTTATAATATAATTTGCTGATCGGGATTGTTTTTGTATCCAGAAAATTTGTTTAACCATGCTTATCTCTCGAAAAACGAGCATAGTATTCTAAATTACTTATATATCCATTTTGAATTTTCATTGACTTATTTCCGTGGCTTATTTATTATTACTTTACTGTGCAAAATAAAGTTAATTTTTTCTTAACTTTTAATTATGAACCAAGTTCCATTTTTATTCTATAATTATATACATTCATTATATTTTATACATATTCAGCAATGTGATATATGTATATTCTAAATAAAGGTAAAATCCTTTGCTGTTTATTCAATATCTTCATTTTACTTAATAATAATTATTAAATATTTACAATTAAATGTATTCTGTTACATTTCAAAGTTATTCAAATACAAAAGTTCACGTTTTGCCTGTAATTATGAAAAGTAAATGGTAATACAAAAAAAATGTCAGAAAAGACGAATATAATATTTTCGTTTCGTGTATGAATAATTACGATGTATAAATGATTTCGTTTCTGTGTATAAATATATTGATTACCAGTGGACTGCTTCTACTGGAATCATGTTTTGGTGGCATCTGACAATTACATTATTTGAATTAGATATAACGCACCAGTTTAGTAATTTACCATATTACTTTGTCATTATTATATATATATATATATATATATATAAGTGAATTTCCCCTCTACTCGTACCAATTTAATAAAACTAAAATTCCTTTTCCCATATCAGAAAAATAAAAATTGCTTGAATTATTTTAATTAGTTTTACAATTGTTCTTTATTTTTTTCTCCATTTATTCACGTGATAAAAAGAAGAAGTTGATCGAAGAAGGGTTGTAAAAGCTATTTTTCGTGGTAGATTTATACTCAATTCGCTAAAAATTACCATAAAATCTACATATCTCATATTTATGATGTGTATTTTGTTATTTATCCACTTAACAGTGAGCTTCAAAAAACTTGAATGGAAATTAGTCAAGAAAAATCTTAAAATTTTAATTAAATTATCATACGAGATATTTTGAAGTTCGTGCATATTTACAATGGAAAGTCATATGTCAACTTATGCTTGAAACTAAGAATAAATTAATTCAAAAGTTTAAGCATTGAAAGACTTTCAGGTACTTGATACTTTTTTAAAGATCTTTTAATACTTTTTAAAAACTTCTGCTTTTAGCAATGTCTGTTTCACTTGCAACGGTATTTGAAAAATGTTTTCTTCCGTGTATTGAAATTTTTCAACACTTGAGGTAATTTTAACATAACTGTAGTAGATTTTATCTTTTTTTTATTTCTTATAATTAGTTGGATGCTTAAATTTAATTAATTTGGAATGCATGAAAGATTTTTAATAACACGCACATATTTAAAAAGATCGAATAGAGTTGTTTTTTGGAAGTTAGAAATATTTATATTAGTGTTCTCTATTTGTTATTAAAAGTCGAAATAACGTTTCTTTAATAAGGTTAAATGAAATATAATTCGAGTGAATAATCAAAGTTTTGTTTCAGCTCAAGAACAAAGAATATTCAAGAGTCAATTTAATTAATATACTTGCAATTTTTAAAAGTATTTTACATGCATCAATACGCAGTCTTTATGTAAATTAAGCCTATCTCACATTCATTAACTCAATAGCAGGAATTAAATTCAGCAGTCTTTTTTTCGAGTGTACTGGGAAAATATTAATAGGAAATTCTGAAAAGAATGGGATTTGTTTTTGTGTCATTGTTCATGCCTGTTTTTATCAGTAATGAACTTAATTTTCAAAACATTAAAGCACAATCACAATTTTCTCACTTATAATTCTCAATAGTTAGAAATAAAACTAATTACAAGAGTTTCACTTTCTTCATCTCTCAGTAAACTACATAACACGTAATTAAATATTCAAGAAAGGACTGAAAAATAGAATCAAATTGCTCAGAATTTTAAGATAACTTTGAGACCACCATTTTAGTCTTTAGACATTAAAAAACTATTTTTTCTTAATTTTACTCCCTTCTGTATATGTTCCGAGGTGAAGTAACTTTGATATTACGGAAAAATTGCCATTACTTTATTTATTTGTTATTCTTTTTAATCCATGTAAAATATTTTCATAGTATTAAATCTGCAAGGAAACCTGAACATATTCTAAATCAAGCCGTTTTATCCATAAGTCCAGAAACTTTTTAAAATGTTTTTTAATAATTCCGATTTGTGAATTTAATTAAAAGTAATTCAAGCATAATGTGTAATTTTTCAGGTTGTTCGTTATTAAGAAACTAGTGCTTTATAATGAAACTTATGCTTTATATCTTTCTGCAATTAAACAGGGCAGCACACATAGCGATCCAAATGTGTAATAATTATACAAATACAAGTTGCAATGTTTTAGTAGAACTTTTGTTTTGCATTTGATCATCTTAATCAATTAAAGCAATCATAAGTTATTATTCTGATAGTTTATTTATTTATGCTATTAATAGAAATTAGTCGTGTGTAAAAAGATCAGAAACTTTTCAACAAACTATAAATTTATTTTAACGACTGCCAGCAGCTAGACTGTGCGGCGAGCTCGTAAACTAACACTAATACACTAATGGCATCTCCCGCCAAACCCAGTTCTTCATTCCAAAAACAAGGATGTTGCCAATACACAACAGATAAATTCTGGGTTCATGGTGTGGGAATAGCATCATATACATAAACCAAATACGTATATATAAACCAAAGACACCTCAAAAGTACTAATGAAATAAAGACATTGAATACACACAAAAATACAATCAATAGATATTGAACACAAAATAGGTCCAAACAGAAATGATTTTTATGAGTTCATAGTCCCTGAATGCATTTACTAACAAATTATCATTAAATTTTAAATATCAGACTTAACCAGATATCGAGTCCCAGCATATAAATATGTAGGTAATGGGAATGTTCAACTTCTAAAAGGCAGAGATTGATTTTTTCTTTAGCAATATCAAATTATTTTCCTCACACGTCCCCATATGTATATTCAGTGTACTATTCAATTCCTTCTGATTTCTAGTTTCCATCTGCTGCTTAAGCATATCTTATTTTCACACACTATCACTTAATTACACTTCTTTAGTCTAACAAATTTGACCAGGGTCTTCAGTTTTCGTAATTTGAATTTCCTAAGGTAATTAATGGAAGAACGTAGAATCCAAATAAAGATAAGAGTATGTTTTTATAAATTCAGCTTAGATTAAAAATGTTTATTTTTATTCCTCCAACCCTCTTTTCAAGCACTCTTTCCAACTCAAGTGCAAGAAAGAAAGAGAGAAGGTCTAAAGTCTTAGTTGCTGTACAGATGGACTCATTGTGACGCAAAGGAGAAAAAACGAAAAATGTTTGTTTTCCAGTCTCTGATAAAGGAGTATTGAATGTTCATTCAACGTACATTCAAGGGTCAGAAATGAAACTTTTGATGAAAAGCGATATGAGGAAAAATGGAAGAAGAAATTTTATTTTGTCCTTATCGGGAACAGGCATATTCGGAATTTTGTTCTAAGGGTGAATGTAGAAAATATTTCTTCCATTTTCTGTCATGTAAAGTGCAAAGAAAATCTTATAGAGTTTGAAAAAGCTTTTAGTTTTTCTCTGCTTGAGCAAAAATTTTTATTTGGTTAAATTTAATCAAAAATGAACTTTTCGTTAAAAATGCTATTCAAAAGGAGCATTGTAAATTAGTTTCTAATATATAAGCGAGATATCCGGATAAAATTTACCTTACGCATTTATTGATCCTTTTGTACATCAGGCTATAAATTAAAACAATAAATGTTGATTCTTCTTTAGTTTTTGGAGACTATAGATTGAGATAGTCCGCAGTATGGAGAAGATAGAGTTAAATCTAATGAATTCTACAATGACGGCTTTCGAAAGGTTAAAAAAAAACGCTGGTTGGTTGAGTGAGTAAGTGAGTGAGTGAGTGAAAATGAAGGTTATTAGCGCAAGAGCCAGATGTGGTTAAGCTGCACCAAACAAGATGGAACTGTAGTCTGGACGCGAAAGACAAAAATTAGTAGACAAGAAGGAGGGTCGAAAACAGAGAAAGATTGCCAGGGTAATCCGGGGGTGCGTCACCTGTGTTTACTAAAGACAGTAAACCCCATAGGAAAAAAAGATCGCTAGGATTAGAAAAATACTGGGAGAAATGTAAACTCTGGAGGGCGACCCAGTAGTGAAGTCTTAAGAATAATTAATAGATTGTTTTAATAACGTCACACTTAAAATCATGACTATGGATGACGAGACATTAAATTTCTACACCTCGCCTGTGGGAGGACGTGAAACTTCCAGAGATTTAACGTGTATCTGCTGTGCTATACGGCGGTATTTAGTGGATAAGGAATCGAACCCGCGATTCGACATAAACATCTCCAGTCACGAGGCTACCGTGGCCACTTAAAAAATCTGAAGCGAATTTCGAAAAAAATTTGTTTCGAGATATACACTACAGTTCCCAATTTCATGTATGCTACGTCTTGTCTCTCCCCCCTCCCATATATTCACAAACGCGAGTACTTCTTTTATATATATATAGATAGATTTGGCCTGGAACAAAAACTAATGTGTCACCGTTGTTTCTTAACAGATATAAAAAAAATGCGCATTGCGTTAAAAACCCATTAAAATGAGCATCTTTTGATCAGAACGGTTAGGGAAAAATTGTTGCCTGTACTGTAAAACACGAAAAAATTGTAAAAAGGATTTTTTTTTTCAAAAATAAGTTCTAAAGATTTTTTTGGCAGGAATATTCTTATGACTTGTACCACATATCAACTAAACAAAAAATAAATTATTTTTTATGTATTTGATCAACGGTGTGAATTTGTATCACAGACAAACAAAAATATTCACATTTAGTATTAAAACTATAAGACATTAAATAAAAATTAAAGAACATTGAACAAAAATTATATAACATCAGAACATCTTCAAAATAGTTCTGCGGATTATCAAAACTAGGATTACAATAGATTTTTGTACATCTATGAGAAATTTGAGAATCATTGATGCATAAATATGAATCATTTGAATTGGAATTTTGCCTACACTTTAAAAAAAATCAATTACTTTACACTGCACTCATAATTTATAAAGTTAATCATTTCCGAGGAGAATATATTCCCGATCTATTAATCTATATTAGGATTTAATTTCCCAATACCACTGCTCTTTTTTAAAGCAGGTAATGGGTGAGGAGAAAGGATGGGAGGAGTAACGACAAAACATAGCTTCATTTTTCCTTCTTTCTTGTATCAAAGAAAATACATATTTTAATGAGGATTTAATTTGAAACAAGAAAGGTATTATTGGGATGATGGATCATGCGTGGATGTAATGGTGTCGTTATTACTTAAACTAGCTGAGGCGATTACGACATGAAAAAAGGGGCCTATTTTATACCAGGTTTAATTATTAATAATGAGTTAACAATCAATAGCTGTAGTTGCATTTGTAAATCATACACTTACCTTTAAATGTATAAAGTGTAGAAAGTTTTCGTACATTGATTGTCATAGTCTAAGCTGTCTAAAAATACAATGTTAAACAACACAATAAGTTTTTCGATAAGTATATTAGAATACAATTCATACAATTTCCATGTTCTACTTACGTGAAGAAATTACATTTAAAAAGATAATACTTTCAAGACATAAATAATGACGTTCTTGTGGTGTAGAAAGTTTTCGTTTGGTTTGGTTTTATTAACGTCGCACTAGAAGCAACGCGAGGGCTATTGGCGAAGGACCTCGTAATTTTGAACCTCAGTCAAGCGTAGAGGATGACACCTGAGTTGGCACCCCCTCTCACAACTTCCACATCACGCCAGTGGGAGGACTTTGGGTCCCCGACAGATTTAACGTGCATCAGCCCCGATGTGCGTGAGTGAGTGACTGTGGAGTTTTATAACGCAAGATTTCAGTCTCGGCTACACGGCGGTCACGCGTTATGAAAAAACATGTCACGCATTATGTACTTACTAACTACATAAATTAATTCTTCAGTCTCCGTGCATCATCTTAAATTTTTTTTTAATTATCAGTTATAATTAAGAAAAAAGACAAAATGAAGTAAATAAATCTAGATATTGATCACGAATTTCCGAGAATTGGAATGTACAGAATATTTTAATTTTCATATAACATCTATATATATCCTCATATCTGGAATGCTACATTACAACAAAAAGTAAAATTAATACTCAGTATAAGAACTTCAACAGACAATTACTCAAGTTCGTATTTCGTACCATGACGTGTTTTAAAAATAGACATGAAAATAAAACTTATGCCAAGTCAAATCGCGCGACATCCCCATGAGCGATAAGCGTGCCTATATATTGGCGACTAACCAACAAACATGCACGTGCCCCTGAAATAATTATCAACACAGGTCGGGCTTAAAATTGAATTGTACCTCAAAGCTCTTTCGAGGTGTGTTGAGAAAATAAAGAATTGAGGTACTAGATCAAAAAAAGATATCTGAGACACTTGTCTGCGATTCGAGATTACGATGTTTGTCTTAAAATTTTTTTTATATAGTTTTACAGATATTTATTCAGGTCTAATCTAAAAATAATCCAATTTTATTTTGATTGATTGATTGTTATATAACGATGCCTTTAGAAACATCACGAGGGCCATTGGCGACAGACCTCGTAATTCCTAATCTCAATCAAGTGATGCCAACAGCATTGAGCTGGTAACAAACTCCCTCTCCAAACCTCCATACCATGACACTGAGAGGTCTTGGAGTCTCGACAGATTTAACATGCATTATATCCACTACACTGTGCGTAACATTAATCCAAGAAAAATTTGTAAAATCCTCAATAACTTGATATCACAATCGCAAGTCGGCGGCTGAAGGATTGTTTTCAATTCTGTACTAAATATCATCCTCTAGTGTAATTAAGGGGCCCTACAAGTTAAATAAAACGAATCTAAAAGGTATGCGGCATTATTTGGAAAGTTGGAATAATAGACTTTGTATCAGTTGATTTAAATTAGCATCGCTTCAGAACCACACAAATGTTATTGACGATGGACTTTATAATTTAAAAACCTCAAACAAATAGCAAAATACGAAAAATATGGAACCCTTCTCTTCACAATTATTCACCCCAGCGTGGCTCATGTTTGGCGATGTTTCAGTTGAGACTGCATTCGAGTTTTGATTCCACGAAAGTCGAGTTGCTAGTCAGGTACATGTTACATCTATCCGCAAACGTGAAGACTTTACACTTGCGTTGAGGAGATGTTGAGAGTGTAATGTCGGTTCCATATCGATATCTCACTGTGGATGAAAATTTTGAGGCAGTGTTTGTGATTATTTTTTATCATTGCACTTAAAAGCTACACAAGAGATATAAGCGACGTAGCTCATAATCCTGAACCTCGGTCAAGTGACGAAAACAACACTTGAGATCACCCCTCCCTTCACATGTTTAAGGGTTTATCTAAGGTATCACCGTTAAGAATTATATCGGCTCTCAATAATCCTGCTAAATCGTTCGGACTGGATTCCGATGATGCTGGAGTAAAGAGAGTGTGTTGTATTATTTCCTAAAGCAGTATAGAAATCATTCCTATGATTTATTTCAAAACTTTAATTTCAAGATTCACTTGTATTGTTTCAGATCCTAAAACATCTAAACAAGAACGAAGGCATCTTTGGGTAATGTTATTGTTTATTAATGTCGAACTTAGAAGCAATACGAGACATATTGGAAACGGATCTTGTAATTTTGGGCCTCGGCCAGTGACAAGGCAGGCACCGAGCTGGAACCTTCCTCTCCAAATTTCCAAGTCAACGGGAAGACTTAGAACCTCTACTAGATTCAACGTGGATCAGCCGAGCTACACTGCGGGTCTTCAGTATCTTCAAATTACAGGAAAAAGTTCCAAGCCCTAGTTGGTGAGAGAGGATTTCCTGGGTATAATGTCAATACAACCAAGTTGCTAGATTTTGAGGTCTAGTTTAACTTGCATTAATATACCTTTCTTATTCCGCTGGGAGATTTTGGGTGGAACCATGGTTCCTCAATTTGGGCGACACCGGTTATGCGACTCTATGACTACAGATATTTTTTGGTTTCGTTTGGTTTTATTAACGTCGCACTAGAAACAACACGAGGGCTATTGGCGATGGATCTCGTAATTTGAACCTCGGTCAAGTGATGAGGATGACACCTGAGCTGGTACCCCCTCTCCTAACTTCCACACCACGTCAACGGGAGAACTCTGCACCCCGACAGATTTAACGTGCATCAGCCAGGCAACACGGCGGTTCTTTCGTGGCACCAAGGCTCGATCTCTCGAATCAACGAAAACCGCCTGCCGCGAGTCCGATACCTTAACCATTAGGCTACCACTGCCACCTATGACCACAGAGCTACTTACCATCCCATGAATTATGGTCACGAAGTCTTAATTTAATTGGTCACAAACTCACGGCCGGTGTAGTTACCGTCGTGTCATGTGTTCGAGTCCTGATGCCACTAAAGATCCCCCGAGTAGCGGGGATAATACATGTTAAATCTGTGGAGGCTCCAAGTCCTCCCGTTGGCATGGTGGACGTGGAAGTTTGGATGGGGAAGTACCACTCATACGTGTCGTCTTCGTTCACTTGATCGAAGCTCAAAATAACGAGGTCTGACCCAATAGCCTTCGTAGAGCGATACTAACAAATTAGCGATCAATCAAAAATCCTTCTATGAATCGGTTGTTTCAAATCGTCTTCATTTTTGGGTGATGTTCAAAATGTTTCGTTACTAACACAGTTCGCTGGACAGTCCTGAAGCCTTTCTAATTAAACAAAAACAATTCCAACCATGTTTAATAACAACGATATTTATGTTATAAGTTTCTCGAATGAAATATTTATCTTCAGAGTTATTTAGTATCTTTGTTTCAATTTTTTTTTTTTTGAATAATTTTTAGTCGCTTTTTATTCATATTTCTTTAAATATTCATGTTTTTATTTGGATATTTTTCGTATAAAAATAATTGATGAGAGTGGAACTACTTTATAATCTCTTTGCAAATCTTTAATACAAATTGAATTGGTGTGCTTTAATACGAAGAATTATTTCAAAACTTTTCACACAATTATTTTCTTATGTTTTTAAAATAAAACCTAAAGCTAATTTTAAAACGAATCACTAAACTTGTAACTCCCATTTTCTCAGTTGACCCATCAGTTCACATATTCATTCCCGGTCGTAAGTGCACCGGAAACATATCCAATTTTTATTTTACCTGAAAGTTCTGTTTGCATAGATGCCTAGAAAGAGAGCTGGAAATAGCAAGGAAATGAAACTGGGTAAATATAGAGGAGAATCACTTCTGCTTATCTTTAGATCACGATAAAGGACATACTTATCTAAGGCTTAATTAAATAGACTGATGGAATCCGGAATTTCTGAAGTGGCAATATAATTATTCACTTTATTCCTGAGATAAAACGAGGCAAAATCCTAGTTTACGGTTGCCTCTTGGAGCGATTTTCAAAATGTCTCCAAACAACTGGAAATAATATGGCATGTTGTTGGAAGGACAATTTTGTAAGCTTTGCAGTTGTATTGGAGATATGTAAAATTGTATTACATAAAAAATAAAAGAAAACCACAAATAAATCAATGGAAAAAATTCACTACCTTTATTCTGACCCCCCTCCGACTGCATTCATTTTCAAGAAAACGGTTAGCGGCCATAATTTCCACATAAATATCACGCAAAACTGCTTTCGAAAGGAATTCATTCGAATTTTTAATACTTTTTCCTTCGCCAAATTTTTCAAAACGATCCATTTTGAAGGCATTTTGATGGATGTTTCATTTTCAAAATTCACAGTACTCAGTGGCTACAATCTGATTCATTCTAAAGTGGAAATGGGAGTAGCAGAAATTTGTATTATTTTTCATAGGTTAGGGAGTTTTAAGGTATCGAAAAATAGGAAATCTTTGGAAAGGTTATCATTTTGTCAATTTATAGCCAAAACTTTCACGTCGCTAAACAGACCTCTTAACATAAGCAATTTATCGCTAAACAGCCCCCTTAAAATAGGATCCTACCAAGGAGATGATAAACCTCAAGTTACATTGGACTGAAAGTTTAAAGCAATTGGTGTTGACGTTCTTCGGTCCAGACTACTAAAGACCACTGATTCGTGAAAAATTTATCGTGAAATCAAATTCTCAAGTTAGGATGGTGTGGAAGTTAGGAGAGTGCGAAGCTAATTATGGCGTCATTTTCATCACTTGACCATGGTTCAAAACTATGAGAACAATCGTTAATAGCTCTTAAATTGCTTCTTATAAGAAACACATTAATAAGAAACAATCAGCTAGCTGGAAATATTTGATCTTTATTTGAATAAGTTTAGTTGTCACCCAAAGAACTATTGTTTCAGTTAGCTCAAAATTGTAGTCCTGACCACATATCAAATTTTTTTTTCAAAAATCTTTTTTTGCGCATATTTTTGATGTATGCTTTCACCAGTAACGAACTGAATTTTCAAAAATACGTCATTATAAATTTCTCCTAATTTTTTTTTTTTGGAATTGAAATAAAATATATGTCTGATACCTGCTTTTACCACTAATGATCTCGATTTTCAAAAAAAAAAAAAAAAAAAAAAAAGTCATAATAAATAAATTTCTCCCAATTCTGTGATTGGATTGAAGTGAAATACAAAAATTTAGTATCTTATTTACTTATCGATTTAGTATTGCCTAAATCATATGTATACTGGAATCAAGATATGACTGAAAATAAATAACGTTATTCAGAATTTTGAGCTGTGAGGCAGTCTTTTTTGCCTCAAGAATTCAAACTATGTCTTTTTAGTTTCACTTCCTTCTTGGAATATTTTGGGATCAAATGATTTTAATATTGATTCACTATTATCCTCCACCCAAGAGGCTATTGTTTTATGTGGATCACTTTTGGTGTGCCACATCACTTTGCAATTTTTTATCGTTTGCTTTAATTTTAATTATATTTAGTCTTCAATATATTCAACTTAATAATTTATCGTTTCTTTTAATTTTAGTATCGGAAAAGTTTACTACTGTCCATTTCTCTATATTTCATCGTTTACTTTGATTCTTATATTGAATAATAATAATAATAATTATAAAAAAAGCACACCTGGATGGTTAAGTCTGTTGTTTGCAAAATTTTGTATACATTACCTGCACAAATAATTTTTTTAACAAAGCTGCACAAATAATTTTCAAATGCTTGTAATATACGAGAATTTTTGATTAAATTATGAATTGAAAAATGTGTGTCTAAACACACACACACATCTTTTACAAAATATTAGTTACTTTGTATATTTAACTCTCTCAGGGGGGTTACATTATTTAGGTAAGTACGAACATTACGAAGTCTAGATACTCTGGTGATCTTTTCCCCATGGGGCTTGCTGACTTCGCCAAAAGTGTTTAACAAAGAATAACACATCGATCAATAACTCCCGAGTCTAACATTGAAAACAACATATTTTTTGCAAAATTTTTTTTTATTCATCAACATAACACCTTTTGTTAATCACCTTTTAGGGTGATACAATCGTTCCAACGCTTTTCCAAATCTTTTTTTCGACTCCATGCTGTTTTTGTTCCATCGAAAGCAATCGCGGCACCCACTTGGAAAAAACCTTTTTCATGCTCAATTTTTCATGAAGGATAGTAAATACACTTCCATATGATATCTGTGTCATCTCAGCAATCTCACGGAGCTTCACTTTACGATCTTTCATTATAATTTTTGTCACTTCACTCACATTTTCCGGTGTAACGGCTTCCACAGGTCTACCCGAGCGTTCCGCGTCATTTGTGTCGGTACGACCCCGTTTAAACTCGGCAAACCACCGACAAATCGTTGCTTTTGATGGACAAGAGTCCGGGTAACATTTTTCAATCCATTGTTTCGCTTGCATGGTGTTTTTACCCATTAAAAAACAATGTTTTATCAGAACACGAAACTCGGTTTTTTCCATTTTTTAAACAAACTACAAAACAACTTTACTCCAACCTCGATAACTCAGCTGTTTCTGGTCCGATCGACTTAAAATTTTGACACGTTTCAAGCAAAGGTTAGTACTCTAGAAAGACCTGGTTACTGGTTTACTACGAGCGCCATCTCTGTGTTAGTCTCGGGAGTTATTGATTGATGTGTTACACTAGCGATCTTTCTCTAATTTCGACCCTTTTTTGTCAAATAATTTTTACCCTTCCTCCATTTTTTTCTAATATCGAGATCGAGATACACTTTGGCGCAGCATAGAAAGATTTGGCTCTTACTCCTTAAACATCAATTTCCAACACTCGCTCACTAACAAATTTAATACATTTAAAAAGATGCAGTGAAAATAGGTCTGGAATAATAATCATTAAAAAATGCTAAAATTTTTAATTGAGGTCAAACTTAATGATGAGCCTCGTTTGTCTACCTTTGCCTCATAGGAATGTTGAACGAAAAAATTAAAATTTTGTTTTTAACTATATCAAGGCTCACGTCTACTCGCCAAATGCAATCTTGAACATAGAGTTAGTTCTATGGAAACTTTACTTTCTTCATTAAGTATGGACTAATGATTTTAATTGAATGCAATAACAAACAGTTAAACAGCAAAAAAGCAGTGAATATTTCTGAATAATTAGAAGTGTCACACTTTTTTAAAATACTTTTGAATGTCTCTTGAAGATCCTAAAACCCAACTAAAATAGGCAAAATATTTTAGAAAATCGGGAGAAAACGTATACAATATTGTTATTGTTTTTACAATATTGTTAAGAATCTGTGACGTTGAGCTATTCGCGATTTTCTCTTCACTAAAATTGGGGAATAATTTGAACTGCATGCAATCACTATTACTTCCCAACCCAAATGAAATGTGATTAAATAAATTAGATGATGGAAATAAACTGAGGTGAATTAAAGATAATGATATATAAAATAAATAGAATTAATAGAAAACGAAGAGAGATGGAGGACAACGATTTGATGATAGAGATTTATAATTTGGATTGGAGCATCTTAATCCGTTTGGTGGGGATTGAAGTGAATTCTAGTTAAATATTTAGATAAGAATGAGCTGTTTGTGTGAAGGTGTTGAAATCAGAACGAGTGATTTAGTAAGCTAAAATTTCATGTTTAATTCTTAATCTAGGATTGTTGAGTTAATTGGTATTCGAGAGAGAGCAACTTTATCTATGCTGTACTGATAAATAAATTATTTTTATGTTGTTCTTATGTATTATTGATCGGAGTTTCGTAATTAATAACAGTTTAATTAAAAGGGATAATGGCTGTTGAATCAAATAATGAAGGGAAGTAGACCCATAGTATATTTAAAACGTTTAAAGTGAAAAATACATGTTTACAAAAAAGTCACGTGAATTGCCTGTGTGAAAGAGGAATGTTTGTATTCCGTGACAAGTTCTATTCCTTTAGTGGACGTAGAATGACATTTTAAGGCAGAATAAATCTTGTTTCACTTCTCCTTTCAATCAATGTGGATACTACTTCTCTTTTTGGTAATCTGTCGTCTAGTGTTATTCGTACAAAATTCTCCAAAGACAGAAACATGGCGAGAACACAGAGGAAACTGAAAACTGTGTGTCTGATGCAGTTAAAACAGCATTTGACAAGGACTAAAAATATTAAAATTCATTGGAAACAATTGAAGAAAGATAATAAACATAACTACGGCATTTGGATGTTTTTTGAAGAACCTTGCTATGTGTTTTACGTATTGTGTGTTACGCATTTTTATTTAGTAGTTCATTACAGCATAATTTCAAGATTTTATTGTGAAAAATAGGTTAAATTTAAATATGAAATACACACAAAATTTGGAAATTTTTTTGCTTTGATGAAGATTTTATTCTAGAAAACTTTTTTTATGTTTAAGTTCACATTATTATTTTTTGTTGAAAAAATAGTTTTGAAAAATTTCTTAAAAGTTGCTAAAATGCCAATCCACACCCTATGCATCATGGAATTTGAAACCGAAAGACATTGCGTTGAATACTGTTTTTGTAATACTGTGTCCAGTCGTCGCAATAGGTGGTGCTATATATATATATATATATATATATATATGTAACATATATGTAGGATTTTTACATTTTGAGACGCCTTCTAACACCAGTCTTTCGAGGCGCAAGCATGGCAAGCGCAAGCCCAAGAGGCGCAAGCAAGACGGAAGAGTGTGACCAACAAAGAAAGACGAGCTCTCTGATAGCTCTTTAATATGTTTAATCAATAATTTTATTTAACTTAATAAATGCTGTACAATAAAATATGGTTTAATTAAATGTCATCTTCTAAAAATCCGTTTTGTTATTGAATCCAGAAAAACCCTAGACATCTTTAAAACGAGCCATGTACCCCATTTCTGTAGTTAGGATTCCATATATATATATAGGTCCAAAGACTTCTTTATAAATAAAAACTAGAGTATAATTAAATTCTGTTCTCTCCTAATTTGAACAAGATATTTTAATTTGTGTCATCAAGAAATAATTCAATTATTCGAGCTCGTCTTTCGCAAAAGAACGTGAATGTATGTTTGTGAAAATTATTAACATCGAATAAAGAAGCAAAACCAAGTTTATTGGGAAAATACCTCGTCATTTTGAGCCTCGGTCAAATGAGGAAGACGACACCTGAGCTAGCCCCTCACTCTTCATGCTTCCACACAGAAGACTTAGGAAACCGACCAGATTTAACGTGATTCATACCCGCTACACGGGTGATAAACAAGAAGTGAATGAATCGGAACTAGTGATTTGGTAAGCTAAGATTTAGTTATTAACATATAAGTTGGGATTAACTGAGTTAAGAGGGATTCAAAAGAGAGAGAATGATCTTGGATATTTTTATGTGGAGAATTAATATGTATTGTATGTACATTATATATTGTACTTCTCTTACGTATCTTCTATTGTATTCTTTTAAGATGGCAGTAGAATTAAACAATGTAGGAAATACGTCACATCGTGCATGAAATACTAATATATTTTGTATAATGATGAATTGACTTCTTTGGTCTCGAGAGAAATTTGTAATCAAGATAAAATTAAATCTTTAAACAGCTTATTCAAATCCTTGGATAATCAATAATTGGAACAATTTGCTTAATAAACAACAATTGATAAATAGTATCAACTTATCTTGAGATCTTTAAACAGCAGACTTCTATAACGAGATAGGATTCAGTCAATGGCACTCTGAATATCTTTTTGTGGTATTCAGCTCTTCTACGACTCCATCTAAATCATCAATCTCTCTTCTTTTTCTTCGCATCAGAAGTTTACCTTCTTTAGGAAAATACGGATATTATGATTTCGAAGTACCCTAGTGATATTTTTCTTCCCTTGGAATTCAGCATTCTTGGTACAACCGGGTAACACATCCCCGAGATATCTTAATGATCCTTTTAAATTTTTGACCCTCCCTCTAGTCAACCATTTTTTTACCTTTTTTTTCCTGTCCAAAGAACAACTTAAATGATTGGTGCAGTTTAGCCAAATTTGGTTCTTGCGTCATAAACCCTAACTGTTACTCACTTCTTTTATCTTTGTTACATTTCTTAAATTGTAGTGGCGTGGTTGCCTGGTGAACATGGTTGCGGACTTGTGGGTTAGAGCCCTGATGTCCCTCAAGAATTGCCGTGTAATTGCATCTGTGCATGTTAAATCCGGTCGAAATCCCGTTAGCGTGTTGTAGAAGATTGGAGAAGGACGTGCTAGCTCAGATGTCGTCCTCGTCACTTGACCGAGTTTCAATATAACGAAGTACGTCGCCAATAATCCTCGTATTCCTTCTCAGTGCGACATTAATAATTACTCAATCAATAGCAAGACTCATTTGCATATACACTGTTCTTTTACAAGCTATATAAGTTCTGATATCAAACATCAAAGGGGAGTGAACATGAGTGCCCATTAAAGAATTAATTGTACTTTTTAGGCATACAACTTAAACTTATTATAAGGCTACTTACGTATATAAAATAAATTCCATGTAAAAAAAAGTTTAAAAAAATATTTGAAAGAATTATTTTAGGTTGTATGTGTAAAGTAATTATACTTTTATAAAAAATATTATCCTAAAAATTAATTTACGAAAGTCATCTTGATTAAATATTAAGTAAACTATGTATCTCTTACACAAATTAATTATATGGATTGCACAAAAAATGTATGATATATAGGAGTAATATAATTCTTTGAAATTTTTAACTAATGTATTTTTCACAAAGTTATAACGAAGAAAAATAAATTGCAATTAGGTATTTAAAAATCCGTCAAGTACAGACTTTGCAACCTTTACCATAAGTATTATGAAGAATAAAAAGAACTATAAAAGCTTAAATCATAATATTACCTTAACTTTTTCGAAACTCATCCGTATAGAAGGTTAAAAAATAGCTAGAGAAATTTTATAAAATGCTAAAAAATGCAGGATATTATTATAACGATTAATATGTGTGACAAAAAGCAAAGTTTACTCCCCCCTTTGATAAATATGCAGATTATGCTTTTTACCTCACTTTTTATGAGTAAATTTAAAAATAATGCAGGAATTCAATGCATTTATGCAAGAAAAATATGAACGATTAAATGGTTTACTTTTTTTAAAAAAAGAAATAAAAGTTTTATATTACCGCAGCGCATATTGACTGTTTTCAAAAGCACGAATGCTTTTTTTCCCTCTTACTTTTGAGATTAAAAAAAAAAAATTCTGTACCATATATACTTTTATTTATACTGTGCATTTTAATTAAAGCTAACGTTACATAAATTTTTACATCTCTATGTAAAATGCTTTTGTAGAAATCAAATTCCGTGTCTTTAATAATACTTACTTTTTAAATATTTCTAAGTCTTATTAAATAGTATGGATATGAATACTTTTATTTATACTATACATTTTGTAATGAAACCCAGCATTACCGTTAAAATTTTGTATACACTTTATGTGATGAAAATAAAACATTGTGTATTTAATTGTGTATTAATTAAACCTTTCAAATTATTGTAAAATGGAGCTTTTATTACTATACTAAAGTCACTTACCTAAATATTTGGTTGGATCATCCTTATAGTTCGGATTACTAAGAGCATTCGATGTGGCATTGTTTCAGTTAGAATCTATATAGCTTCAGCGCTTGATGTCCTCTATATTGACTGTAGTTTATCACTGAAACACACCGAACTCGCTACAGATGAGATGCACATCCGCAACCGTAGTTTTCAGCCTATTTTAAAGGCTTTCGATGCGCCTATCGATCTGAAATAGGCTTAATTTTGACATCAGATGCAAACAATTCTCTGCTATATCTTTACGCTCGTTTGCATATTGTTGAGACATTTTTTTTCAGGTTAATCACCAAAACAGGGAGGGGGTCTTATAATTTTAAAACTATTAATGTACCGTCGCATTGTGCATATTGAAATGCATCTTTTTTTATTGGTTAACATTGCTGGGAGTTCAACAGATGATATTTTGCGAATTTCCCTCACCAGTCGCTTACGAGTTCTTCAGCCCCGAAAATTTACTATGTCTTTCGACCGCATTTATTCTAAGTTGTTGACGGTTCACCACTATTTTTCCAGGTTTTAATAATGGGCTGGACACTTCTTAACCAATTTGCATTAATTTCAGAGATGTCTTTATTCATTTTCTTTGATTGATTCAGGCCAATGATTGACTCCTTTTTAATGCAGAAACATACTTTCCGTTACCCATTGGATCAAATTCACATGTACTTGTTACAGCAATGATTAATTGTACAATGTTTCAGAGCTATTCAAAGGATAAAATAGTAGCGGCAACTCATAAATCACTGTACTATCGAGCTAATCAGGAGCTCTCATGCATTTGTACATTTATTTCACATGATGACTATTTTTTTTGTCAGGTAATGTATTTTATTTGCATAAGAGACGCACCAATCACCTGCGAGAGGCACTCGCAAACTAGACTGTGGACACCCCTGATATAGGTTTCAGAAATGTTTTGAGGGTACTTCCTTTGTTAATAGACAGTCTAGGATTTGTTTATAATGACAATATTTTTTTTATTATGAAAATGCCGTGACATTGGGATCGCATATTCCAGTATAATGTAGGGTGAAAAAACACTTAATACGGAAACCCACTGCGAGTTTCAGCAATTCAAATTTTTAAGATTAAAATTTATGCTATTGAATGATAAGCTTTACTTTATTCATAATAAATTTTAATACATTTATATATAAATTATCAAAATAGGTGGATGGCTACCAGTAAAAAGTATAAATTCATCTGTGAATTACATCATTTGAGTTCTTTAAAAAAACTTGAAATACTAACCAATTCTAGAAACCAATACGAGTTATTTGTATACAGAATTGCTTTATTCACATGCATTTTAAAGCAAAACTGCACTGATTTGGAACTAAACAAGACAATATACTAGTTTTTAAAGATGCTGATCTCAGTGCAATTTCAGTGGTGCTGAAATTGTATGAAAAATTGGGAAATTGAAGGCTGTAGTCAACCAATATCTCGTTAATTGTGGTATCTAGAGCACAAAAAATCGAATAGGAAGGCGGGCGAAAGACAATTTCTTCGAGGCAGAAAGAAAAATCTAAAAGCTCACCTGCAAGCATACATGGAGTCTGCCTCGAAAATTAAAGATAAAATGCAATTGCCACTACCAGTCGAACGATAAGAAACACATTGCATTGCAATTTTAATCATGTATATAAAAAGTTGAAAAGAAGGCACCTACTTTCTAATTGTTTAATGGATTTATGCTTAAATTTTGCCTGAAAACTTTAACGGCTGGCATCAACTAGAATTATGTGATATATTTTGGGACAAAAAGCATATAATATAGACGGTTCTGGATTTACTGTTTGTTAACGTCACTGTGATGCTTGTGTGACGGTTTACCGAGTTTTCTGCTAGCATGGGTGAATATTTCTTTTCTTTAACATTAATGACCGAGCATTTTATACACGATCGGACGATCCTTTCGCGTCGTGTTTTGGTGGGCATGAGGACAATGCAAGCTTCTTAATAAAATAACAGCATGTTTTATGTGCATGTCGGGTTTCGTGTGTTCACCTACTTCTTCCAACTACAGCCACAATTTTCTTTTTCCACTAACAGGCATCACGCACATCGCAGTCAGACTTTAAGAAACACGAGAGCTAGGGACAATGGACCACGTAATGTTAAACCTCGATCAAGTGTCATGGACTACTCCTGGGCTTACACCTCCCATCCACACTTCCACAACATACTACCGAGAGGACTTGGAGGCTTGATAGATTTAATGTGCAACAGCCTCGCTACACGGTGGGTCTTTAGAGGCATCTAGGCTCGAACTCGCGAATCGATGAAAACATCGCGAGGGAGGTGTCAAGAACACGCGGCTGTAATAGATAGGATAGAATGATTTAAATTTTGCTAGTATGATCTGCGTACGGAATACGACTTTCTTTTTCAAGCGCCAAAAATTAGATCTATCTTGGTATGGGCTAAATTTGTAACTCGTGGTGCAAATGAAATTGTTATTGTCGACAATGAAAATAATTTTGTGCTATATCAGGACATGTTGGCACATAATTTATTGCAGCTTGATCCTCTGATTACATTCTTCAAGTAAGCTTTTCATCAAGACTTTGTATCTATGCATGTTTTATGCCTCACAATTTTTGGGATGAATTCGAACGAGGCAAAAAGATTTCAACGTCTATCTCGGAGACCCGAAGCGAAATCCACAAGAAAAATTCTATTGCATTCTAGCTCGATATCTCGAGATATTAATAAGAATTGGTGACAGAAGAGCAAGAGCCCACTCTAAAAATTACAGCTAAAAATTGCTGGTGCAGCATTAAGACATGACATCTTTTTAAGCTGACAATCAATATAAGTAAGAGAAAAAAATTACTTTTCACAGCACACACACACTAATTAATGAATAAATTATATTGATTATGTACTTTTTCCTGTGAACTGAATGGTTATTTCACTTCACTTCAAACACTGTATGGTAATTTCTCTAATTTATTATAACATTTTACATAATTTAATTAAAATTAAATGTAATATTGTTCAGATTTATGTACATCATGAAGTATCTTTACATTTCCTGAAAATATGTATTTCATATAAATGTCATATATATTTCTTGTCTTATGTCATTTACTTTTGGATGTTATACTTTTCTCCAGGACAGTATGTCTACAAATAGAATAAAATTTCGTCCAATATTGATTTCAAGATATATTGTTTGTGTCAAGATACTTTACTTTGCAAATTACTTATGATATTCCATTAGAAAATACTCGTATAAGGAATTTGACTGATAGGTTTTCATCTAAATTGGCTGGACGTAAGAGTGTCGATAATCCCTAGATTAATCATATAACTTAGCGTTTCTCATTCTTTTAAGGATCCCGTCTACCGGCTATTTTGCTTTCGTGAATGTAATGTTAATTCTATCGAATTTCTATTACTGTTCTCAAACTGCTACTATTTTATCTATTTGAATGCAAAAAAGTACATCTAAGAAGGAAAAAAATATCGAAGGATTTCTATGGAGTTACTTTCTTCGTCCAATTTTTAAAAATATTTTTATTCCTGTTTTAGTGATTCGTTTCTGGGTTTCTCAGTCTTTAAAAAGTATTCGAAAATATTTTCGAAAATCGGAGAAAAAAAATGCGATTCCACTGAAATCTTCATTATTTTTTGCTCTTCCGGAAGTACTTTTTTTGCATTCAAATAGGTAAAATAGTAACGATTTTAGAATGGTAGTAGAAATTCCATAGAAATAACATTACATTCATGAAATCAAAATTTCTGGTTGACGGGAACTTTAAGTGAACATGACCCAATGTTGAAGTATCATTTTCATCGCTCCCTTCATATAATAGCAATGTATGTATTTTTATAGCAATGTTTTCTTAATGTAGCTGTGTAAAATGAATGTATTTAATGCTAAATCTACAATTAGACCTTAATTATAAACCTTACAAATAACCAAAAACATTTATCGATATTTTCCAAAACAAACTCATTGACAAAACCAGAATCGATGCTCTTATTTTGCTTTCCGTCTCTTACGTCCTCTAGATCAGACTGTCTTGCTGTAGAGAAGTTCCGATTTATCTTGAACATTCTAGAATGTTTAGAACCACTAATCGGTGTATAGAAAGATTTAAAAGAAATTGTTCAAGAAATACTAATAAAAATATCTAAATTTCAGATCATTTACTAAAATCATCCTCACGTTTAAACCTCAAACGTTTGGTTGCACTTTCCACGTGGCTTGAAAAATTAAAAATAAAACATTTTTTCCTGTTTTTGTATTACTCTATTGTGTTTTTGTAAACTCCTGCTCTTTAATCTTTCCTCTTAAAACCGATCCATTGATGTATAAGCGATTAATGTTAGAGTTTAATGGCGCGAGAGCCAGATGTGGTTATGATGCGCCAGACAAGATGTGTGATCTAGACGTCTGACAAAAATGAAATAAAAATTTTAAAGAGTTTTTTTTAAAGAACAGATTTAGCCATACAAGGTGCCCTTTTCTTACAATTATTATTAAATTACTCAATTAAATATAAAAATTAAAGTAAACGATGAAATATCGAAAAATGGACAATAGTTAACTTTTCCGATATTAAAATTAAAGCAAACGATAAATTAGTAAATTGAATATTATATCAGCTGTAATTAAAATTAAAGATAATGGTAAATTCTTAAATCGAATATATTTAAGCTACTAGGGGCACAAACAATTGAGGATACACCTTAATTTTTACTTGATAAATCCAACTTTCAATCAAAATAACATCTTAACCAGAAGTGCAAACGAATTTTTATTCTTATTCATAACAAAAGGTTTAATTAACAGTAAAAATAAAGAAAAATCAACGACAAAATTCTAAAATAAAACTTTTTAGAGGCATTTCAAATAAACATAAGCAGATTTTTACCTCAAAAAATTGAGGATACAGAAATGAAATTTTTGTTTAACTACCACTTGATTTCTTTTTGCTTGCTACTAATATTCTAAGTTTGGGAAACTTTATCCTAAACTTTTTAAACTGTCTTTTGAAGTTGGTTATGAGAATATAAAGCTGTAATTTTAAATGGAAAATGGCTCCTCGGAAAGAGACTAGTATTGATGTAAGAAAATTTATATTAAGGTTATTTAAGAAGGGAAAATCTTATCGTGAAATAGCTGAAATTGTCGGTAGAAGTCACTCATGTGTCCAGAAAATCATTGGGAAATTTAAACGCGATGGATTAATTCAAAATAAGAGTGGAAGAGGAAGGAAAAGTATTCTGAGTGATGTAGCTAAAAGGAAAATTTTAAAAGATATCAAGATTAATCCTAAACTGAGTGCAGTCAAACTAGCTGCAGAAACTTCTCGAATAATCTGCAGAAGTGTAAGTGCTGAAACTGTGAGAAATGTGATTAGACATGTTGGATATAGCAGTCGAGTAGCTAGAAAGAAACCTTTCATAAGCTTACAAAATCAGAAAAAGCGTTTGGAGTTTGCAAAAACTCATCAGTTGAAGACAGAAAACTTTTGGAAGAAAGTTATATTTAGTGATGAAAGTAAATTCAACATTTTTGGAAGCGATGGTCGTCACACCGTTTGGAGAAAGCCGAACACCGCTTTGGATCCAAAAAATTTACATCCTACAGTTAAACATGGTGGTGGCTCCGTCATGGTTTGGGGTGGTATGGCTGCAAATGGGGTAGGAAATTTAGTTTTTATATATGGTATAATGGATCATAAGCTTTATATAGACATACTCCGCAACAATCTTAAAGAAAGAGCACAAAAATTGGGTTTAGATGGAAATTTTATATTTCAGCACGACAACGACCCCAAACACACGGCACCTAATGTCAAAATGTGGTGTCTTTTTCATTGTAAACAGCAATTGCACACACCGCCACAGTCCCCTGACATCAATGTCATAGAAAATTTGTGGGCCACACTAGAAACAGCGGTCCAAAAACACCAGATTAGAAACAAAGCCCATTTAAAGCAAGTGTTACAAGAAGAATGGGATAAAATATCTCCAGATACCACTAAAAAATTGGTCGAATCGGTACCAAGACGTTTGGAGGACATTATAAAAGCCAAAGGACATGCAACAAAATACTGATACTGTCTATGCATGTAATATATCGAAAAAATTTCATTGGTGTATCCTTAATTTTTTGAGGTAAAGATCTGCCTATATTTACTTCAAATATTTGTGAAACTTTTAATTTTAGATACTTTTTTGTTGATTTTCGTTATTTTTACTGTAAATTAATCCTTTTATTACGTGTAAAAGTAAAAATACGTCTTCTATTCTAGTTAATGTGTTATTTTCATTAAAAGTTGGATTAATCAAGTGAAAGTAAGGTGTATCCTCAATTGTTTGAGCCACTGTAATTAAAATTGAAGCAAAAAGTGAAAAAAAAATGAAAAGTGTTCTGGTACGCGAAAAGTGATCCAACTAAAACAATAGCCCTTTGGATGGTCAAAAAAAAAAAAAAAAAAAAAAGGACTGCCTCACAACTATCTTAAAATTCTGGATGTTATTTTTTTACAGTAATATCTTGATTCCAGTTTACATATGGTTTAAGTTAATACATAAATCGATAAGTAAATAAAATACTTAATTTTTATATTTGTTTTATTTCAATCTAATAAAAAAAATTAGTGGAAAGTTATTACGACATATTTTTGAAAATTAAGTTCATTAGTGGTGAAAATAGGCATCAGACATGTATTACATACATTTTATTTTGATCCAGTAAGAAATTCAGGAGAGATGTGTAATGATGTATTTTTGAAAATTAAGTTTTTTACTGGCGAAAGTAGACATAAAAAAAATTATACGCTAAAAGAAGATAAAAATTGAAAAGCGATTAGATACAAGAAGTGGTCCGGGACAAAACTTTATAGGGAACCTAAAATAATAGCCCCTTGGGTTGTTAAGAATTGGTTGAGAAGAAATAAAGAAAGATCGCTAGGATGTCCCTGAGGCGCGTCACCCGTGTTAACCTAAGACAGTAAACCCATGGGAAAGAAAAAGATCACTAGTGTGCCTCGGAGTCAAGATGCTTGTACATATTTAAAACAAATAATTCCCCGGGTCTTTCTGAAGCATGAGTATAATGCATTCTGTGATTAAAATGTATCTCTTTTTTTCTGTTATCAAAATGTTTCTCAATACAATAATGTTTGAGATCACTATAGCCTAATGGTAATGGTGCCATCTCTCGGATAGCTTTGTTTCTATTAAGTCGTGGATTCGAGTGCTTATTTCACTTAAGAACCTTTGTGTAGAGGGACTGGTGAGTATTAAATCCATCAGTGCTTATGAATGGGAAATGTGCTGAGTGAGATGCCAGCTCAGGTATCCCTTTTGTCATTTGCAAGCGTTTCGAATTTACGAAGTCAATAGCAAAAAATAAATCCCTTTGGAATTAACAGAATGAAATGTATCCTCTCACTGGTGTAGTAAAGTAGTTTGGAGATTTAGTTGCCAACTCAGGTGTCATTCTCGTCACTTGACTGTGTTTTAAAATTACAAAGTGCAGCATACATTGCCCTCATATTACTTTCAAGTACGACGTTCATAAACAATTAATTCAAGAAGAAAAATTATTGGTGTATGTAGGAATTAATCGGCCACGTGAAATTAATTGACTCGAAGAGCATAATGAGAGCACTCATAATTTTAAGTTTGGGATTTAATTAAAAAATATTTCGTGCCATTAAAATTTGGAAGTATTCTGTACAGCTAACTTTTCCAGCGCCAAAGTTTTCTAATGAATTTTAATGGTTGACGTGATAAATGAAGTTTTTTTTTTCAAAAAAAGGAAAAATTTAACGTACATTTTGCTCTTTTGAAATTGAATTACCTAAAGAAGAACTTAGATTATTTTTATCTCGAAAAATCTTTAATATAGAATTCTTTAAAAGGAATTTATCCACTAATACTTTGATAAAGTGAATACATGAGTATAAATAATTGATTTAATGAGCCATTAGTTAAATATTTGCTGTTTTATTAAAATTCCAAACTCTTTTCTCAAAGTGGCGTAACGAACTAATCTTTAAGTATTTATTATATTCCTTTTTATTTTAATGAATTTGAGCAAAATTAATAGTTCCTAGTAAAAGCGTTTACTATATAAACTGTAACCGTTTTTCTAAGACGATAGACATTAAAGAGTTTTAAAATAACCTTGCACTAGGTTTAAACATCTTAAAAATGCTCTTAAGAATCTTTTTTTAATTTTACTTTCAAATGGCTTAACTGTACGCATAATCCTGCATGTTCGTGAAATAGTCGAGATAAAAATAAACTACCTTCTCCAGGAATTTTTATTGCTTTTCTCTTCCAGAATAACTTCTCATTCTTTTGAAAAATTTAACATCGGCAGTAACTTTTTATTACAGAAACTATTCGAACTACGGCCGAAAATAGAATTATCCACAGAATCTTTTCAGTTTGCTACATTTCATAAGAAATGTACTGCTGTGAAATTTGTGATATTTTGAATAGATTAAGGCATGAACAAGAAATCTTATAAAAAATATCTTTTATACAATTTCTTATTTCCCAGTTTAATTTTATCAGTACGGCAAATGTTAGAAGTGAAATGAAATTTTTATCAAAATCTATAATCTAACGAATTAATTTCTCTGAAGGAAATTATTGGGTTAAAAGAAATTAATTTCTTAAGAAAGGAAATATTTGAATGAAGTTATTTTGCTATTTTTTAAAATGAATTAAAACTTTTAGAAGATTTGTAGTGCTCCCCTATTATTAGCCACCAAAAAGGCTATTGTCTTAGAAAAGATAAAATGATCACCCGAGCGTTTTTCAAAGTCTTATCGCAAATGTTTTTGATGCCTGCTTTCACAAGTGATGAAATTAATTTTCAAAAATATGTCACGATAAATTTCTTCTCATTTGTTATTGGATTGAAATAAAACATAATTCGATTTACGGGCGCAAAAAATACATTTAGTTTAAATTATATTTAATTTAATAATTTAGCGTATGCTTTAATATTAATTACATTTAGCCCTTTTGTTGTCCACTTCACGATTTTTTCGACTTCTTTAATTCTAATAATTAATAGAATAATTTAATACTTAAAACTAGTTAACACCTTTTAGAGAGAAAATTTGTTCTCACAACATAATGAATACAGAAATTCATGTTCAAATTTTCCTTCTGTTGTCATAATAGAGTTTAAAGAAAATGATAACTAAAAATGCTTTTCGAAAAATTTATATTTGATTTTGTTGTTAAAAATAAAGGATGCAGTGCTAATTCTATTGGTACAGTATTTATAAGAATTTGATTCACTAAACGCTGGAAAATTTAATTTTAATCTTAAATTTGTAAAGAAACTTGTGACGCCATGGAGAAATATACACGATTTTGCGTTTTTCTCAAAATACTATTGTTCAGGATTCTGGCAAACTTCTATCAAAATCTACTCTAGAATAAGATTATATAGAATAAGATAAGCGGTGTGTATAGAATAATATTATTTCCTACTCAGTGAACTTAACTTTATTCTATCAAAAACTCACAAATTTTAAATATTGCATTCTATCTGTAAGAAAAGTAAGGGAAATTAAGGTCATTCATTTAGAGAGAAATTAAATTTTAATAAATTAGAATTTTGAAATTAAAATTATGTTTCGTGTGCAGAATATTACTTTTATTATTTTTTATATTTTGAGAGTTATTAATGGAGTGGAATTAAAGTGATATGTACCTATGAGTGATTGCAAGATTTACAGATGAACATGCGCAGCTATTTAATTAATAGTTTTACATGATTATTCACGTATATAAATGAGATTTTCATAACATAAATAAATACATAAATTAGAAATACCTCAGCAGCCTCGGTAGCCTAGTATGTATCTATGAAAGACTCTCTGTGTTGTGGGGCTGATGTACGTGAAATCTGGTCGAGATCCCCTCCTCCCGCTGGCGTGGATTAGAAGTTCACAGAGGGAAATGTCAGCTCAGGTGTCGTCCTCTTCTCTTCACCAAGGTTCAGAGTTACGAGATCCATTGCCAATAACCCACGTGTTGGTTTCCTGTACGACATTGATGAGCAATCATAAATCACATCATGTCAATATATATATATATATATATATATATATATATATATATATATATAACATATATATATAATGCTTAATGAGATATTTTGATGGATTTAAGTGATATTAACAAATACAAAAACGGGTGCAGACATCATTGCAAAAATGTTTACAATTATTTTTCTTGTGATGGTGTTTTGGGTTTTAGAGATAATTACACTAGAAAATATAAAATTAGAATTTTTTAGAATAATTATTTTACTAAGAATATATATCTAATATCTCTAGATGTAGATTGAAAAATGGATCTAATCGAAATGACATAAAGACAAATAGAAATTTTGAGGAAACTTTTACAACTACACGCAAAATATAAGTGAGTTGAAACATAGAAATTGTAGTGATAAAAGATAGAAAACATGCATCGTGATAGGTGAAGAACAGCGAGATGAAAAATCTTTGTAGAAATTCTGCAAACGAACAACTGTATTTATATAATGAAATGTAGAATATGTGAATATAAATTTGTAGGTAAAACAAGTAATTATACTAATAAAAGTATAAATCAGCATAGATCAGATACAAAAAATATATCACAATGGAAACCAATTTTGTAGAATTTAAATCGCCCATTTTAATATGTATGGATTCGATAACATTTATGTATATTTAATTAAGATAATTCCAAATAAAATGAAAAAATCGTTGTGGGAAAATTTCCTTATAGAATTTTTTAAAGTAGTTTACCTATATGGTTTAAACATACTATATTATGATAGAAATGTTTTTTAGATGATGAAATGAAAAGATAATATGGGATGTTTTTATACCAATCACAAATGTAAAAATACTGGAGGTAATCGTACTAAAAGGAATCATATGGATACTATTATGATCAGGAATAACATTTTAGAATAAGCAAAAGATTTTAAGAAGAACTTCAACATCAAAAAGATTAAATATTTCATTTTCGGGTTGAAGAAGGCGGAAATTATTGCTGCTAGGCAGATACTTGGAGAGCTGCCGGATGAACAAGGTTATCATGTTATGAGAGATCTAAATAATTACTTTATTAATAAACTAAATATCAAGATGCATATAGTTGATGAAAATGTAACGAAATATTGCCCAATTTGATTTTTAAATTAATCCTTCAATAAGATAAATTTTCAAGTATTTTTTAAAAAATACATGTATTTATTCCCAATTAAATACATAACTACAAAAAGGGGCTTTTATATACAACAAAAAGTAAGGAGGAGTAATCTTTAATAATAATTCTGGTGTGGATTTGGAATTATTGGGTGATTGTACATGTGTGTGTGTGACCGGTACGGTGATTACGTGGCAATTATGTAGCTAAGAATGAAATATGTAAGGATCTATTTAATTTAATTGATATAGGAGAGATGATTAGGGTTCTTATGATACTCTATAATAAATATAATAGAGTATATATATACATACATATATATATATACATATATATATATATATATATATATATATATATATATATATATATATA
>BMAW01031558.1:0-13970 GCA_019974015.1 Nephila pilipes | reverse complement strand
TATATATATATATATATATATATATATATATGTATGTATGTATGTATATATATGTTTTAATTCATACAGAATGACACAAATTTACATAAGAAATTTTAAAAGGAAGATTACTATATGTAATAATATTTTTGCAGAAATTTTTCTTGTTTGTTCCAGCTTTTGGAATAAAAGTTATAAAAGTAACAAATAAATATGTAACACTAACACTTCATTCTCTTAATATTACAATGTTAAACTAGTAACAATGTTAACCATTTCTTTTTACTTTTTCATATATATTTAAAACAGCATTTGTTTCTCTATGTCTCTTATTATTATTTTTTAATCGCCTTCCAATCTTTCAGTGGACTTAGATAGAATTCTTAAAGTATAATACTGCTCTTTGATGTATAATGTGATTCCAACATACATTTTTTGATACATCAAAATGAAGGGGAAAACATATAATACAGGACTTCACTAAAATATTGATCTGAGCCAAGAAATATTTTATTTGTATCTGGAAATAAAATCAGTGTCTCTTTCGCTATAGTACGATTTGAACTTTTGTTTCATTTCCGATACCGGTTTCGTGTTTGTGATCGTTTTTCCTTTTTTTTCTTTCAGTTTTATTTTTCTGTTTTCATTTTATTTTCTGCTTCCGATAGTTTAGAAGAAAGATACTAGATTGAATACAAGAAATAATTTAAAGTAACATTGACGGATACTTTAATATTGTTTCTAAAAATGTACAACTGACGTGCAAATATATTTAAATTATTTAAACACAAATTACGGAAGAATTTGATATTTAATTTTATTACAGACTTTCATTTTTAATCATTAATATCAATAATGTTTGTTAGCTATTTCATATAACTATAACAATAGTTTTCACATCAAATTCAAATCTTTACATTATATTTAGCATAATATGTCACATCATTTTGAAATGTTATATAACTAATAATCTCTTAATTAGAAAATTTATGTTTCGTTTCTTCCAAACCAATATATATAATTTTAATATACATCTTGCACACACAGATACTAATAACAACAGTTGCAAATGTAGTGCAAAAAGTATCTGACGACAGAAAGAGTTGCTAATTCAAATTGATATTACTATTATGTACTGTCATTGTTTAAAAGGCAGAACAATTAATTTGACTCTTTTTGGATTGTTTTGATTTGATGATGATTTGCTGCAAATTTAAAATTTTACTACCGCTTCATCGAAATAATTAGTCCTTTTGAGACGAGAAGTCACCGTCGATGGATACATTATCCTACATAACCTGGCAACCAAGAACGAATTATTACAATGGGTTGATTTCCCCGTATATACTCCAAAGAAATTTAAAAAAAGTTCTTACTTCAGGAAAAGTTACTGAGAATATATATTGAGATGCGAAAAGTGTCAGATTAACGGACTTTCCTAAAAAAAAAAGGAAAAAATATCAATAGACAATACTACAGTGAGATACCCCCTTCCTATTTTCCATTCCAAATAATGGTGGTTATCTATTAGAGTTTTCTACTTGTATTCGTGGATATAAAACATAAGTTATACAAAGATCTGAATAGTAAATTACAGTAACATGTAGTCTACTGTAGAATAGAGTCAGCCAGTAGTATAAGATCAAAAGAACCAATCGGTAGATTCTAGTCAAGAGTACACTAGAGTCAGTATGTAATGTGTAGTCTATTTTCTAAATTACAGTAGTCTGTAGTCTATACTGTAGTCTCACTACAATCCCTGTAATTAGATTACAAAGTGATTTGTTTTGACTTTCACTAGAGTGATACTACATATAATTATCCCATTTCTAATCCTGTAATAAAACTGGGATCTTATTGAATATTCTAGTTAAACAATTGGAAATAAATCAGAAATTGTATGAAGGACTCTGGATACCCTTTGTATCGTAGGGATCGATATCAAAAGTACATTGCCAGAGATGTTCAAATCGTGACTTGAGATCAGATCAGATCTTAATTTAATTAAAAACAACATGAGGACTGTTTCCTGTAAACTTTAACTGAACCTCAAAGTCTCACGCAACCTAGCGTAACAGTAAAAATAGTTAGGTAACTATCCAAGAGTTATACTGCTTCATTTTGGAAGCATGGTGTCGCTGACTGGTTATGTGACATCGACATTTCTGAGAGGATATTACATCCAAATAAATCGAATAACTATTTATTATCGTATACTTAAATTCTGGATAGAAAGTGTGCATAAAATATAAACATCAAAGGTGTTTTCATAAGATAATGCTTCATTTACAGATCATAAAATGAATACAAAGTCGAAAGTTCAATGAATAGAATATTAAAGTTATTAGTATCTGGCATTTTCTTGTTTTCTTTCAACAATAATATTACTAACTCTTGATGAATGTTTATCAATTTGTCGTCAATATTCTTCTCAGGTGAATTAAGAGTAATCAATAATGTATAAATGATATGTATATTTTACATATATTTTGGGGAATCTGGAAATACTTGGGATGATATAGTATAATGTATATCAATTAATGCACTCATAAGGAATGAGCAGTGGATTGGGTTTCCTCATCTCATTTAACAGCCATGAGATAGTAGAACGGGTTCCGTTGATATTGAATGGTTTCAAAATAATCATGTTTACATAAACGCAGATATTTAGAGTTTAAGCAATTATCGTATTTTCTTCAGCATTCTATTATAGTTCAGTATTTATAATTGTACTGTGGAGTCTTGCTTAGTGAATATAATTAATTCCAGAAAATTCTTCACGTAATGCGAAACATTCGTGAAGTGAAATAATTTTTTTATTATAAATCAATGAAATAGGGAAATTCAAAAAGTTAGTTATACTCGAGCAATGTAGGTCAAAAACATCTTTACTTTCTGAAAAATGAGCTACAATGTAATATAGACTCATATACAGAACACTATAATTCGTTTTATAATTTCCCATTCGCTGCAGATATTTGTCGAAACGAAGCAGAAATCTTTTGATGCCGAGATGACAGAAAACCCACCCCTCCTTAGTCCTGGAGCCCTCTTAAAACAGCTGTCTGAAAACAGGGCATAGTTGGTAAATTGTCTTCCACCCAAAATATTATTTGAGCTTGCCGTAAACGTTCAGGTCTAAGGGTGCCTTATCGGAAGTGTAGGATGGATGTGCTGTAAGACTTCCCATGCAAAATACGAATCAAACCCTGTCTTGGACGTGCCTATTGAGGTCTTGAATGGTCTTTCAAGAGGACTATGCTTTTGTTTAAAGCTCCAGGTCTTTTGCTTGTCACAGCTTTGCGAAATATTTTTAGTGTTTCGCAAAACGATTCAGCATAAATATTTTTACCCTTCTGCATAGACTCGATGTAATAAAACTGCTTCACAATAAAAAAAAAATGAACAGTACTCATAAATTTACCAGCTGAAAGGGAAATTTTGGATATCTTATATCTGATATGCTCTCCGTTGTTGGCATTCCTTGTAGTTTCAAATCAATTAAGTATGTGCGGCCATCTTTGAACTACTGGCACCATTTAACAATGCCTAGAAGTGACAATCCATGTGCTCCATGCATTGCAGATATTTCAAGATGAATATCCGTACTCATGAAACGCTTTACCCACAAAACACTTGCTGTTTAGGGTTCTTTAATGTTGAGTAAGGTTATAGCTGAAGTATCAATTTTGTTTGTGCCATGCAACACTGATTGTCCCTATCCAAAAGAATTGTTATCATTGGAAGTCGTGGAACAATTATGTCTGTGCAAGTTTTTTTCTTGTTTCGCTGAATCCCCATCTTTGGGGAAATAAGTGCAACTTACGTTTTGAATTCCCTTAGTAAAATATAACATATTCCATGGCAAAAAATACACATTTTTTTTATTTCTTTATACGGAAGAAAATTGTTTATAATTTATTAAGGAGTTAGAGTCATCTAATTTTTTCCTTCCATTGGAAAATGAATCAATCTAGAATGTCAACTCGATTCTTGTTTGTCTTTCGTGTTTACTGTAGGAATTTCTTATATTTTTTCATATATTTTAAATGTCCATCTTTTTAGATTTACTCTCGAATACACTTAAGTTAATTTTTTTTTAAATATTACAATATTATATTTTGTATTGCTTGCAGTAATAATTTGTGAAATATTTTTTTAAACTTCACACACACACACACACACACATTCAAATAATTGCAGTTTTTAGATTTCTAAGTAATAATAGCAGCTATTTAATAATTCGATATAAAAACCAACGTTTTTAAAAACAACGTTTTTATATGGTGGCAAAGTTTATTAGAGAAAATTATTGAAATATTAGTTAAAACTGTTAGTTATTTTTAACTTTAAAATTTACTTAAAAAAAGACATTTGTGAGAGTATTAAAAAATTTATAATACTTATAAAATCAAAACATGCATTTGAAAGTCATTCTATTAAAAAAAAAAAAATGGGAACCAGAATTCAGAAAAAATTATTGTGATAAGACATGGTGCCAAATATTGGAAACTTTCTTTCTTGCTCATGATTATTGACTAAAAGTCAGCAACCCTTACTATCTCGGAGATAGTAAAAGGGAGATAGTATCTCCCCTTTGTGAGTGCAATAGTTTTACGAGGTCTCATGTGGTGTGGGGAGTGCCCGGTGTTCCCAGAGGGGGAAAGAAGTTTTTTCCTCAACCCTAAAAGCGCCTAGAGGAAAGAATATTTTGACTTATTAAAATTATTGAAATATTAGTTAAAACTTGTCGCAAACGTCTAAATATTGCATTGTTAGGCGAGTAAGAACGATTCCCAAAATTTCAAAGCTCTAGCTTGATGGGAAGTTGGTTAAATTAACGATCGAAAATTTGATGACACACACACACACGCACACCAAGTGAAATTCAGAAAAACGTTGTAAAAATAAAATTAGTGTTTTAATAGAAAATTATAAAAATTTAATTGATAAGTGTTTATTGTTAACATTATACGTACCAAGATGGCTTCTTTTGATAATATTGTTTTTTACACAACATGAATGTAAAAAACAATGATTGTTTATCAATTCATTCTCAAAAACTTGTCTTTTTTTGTTTCATTTCAGAATATCATAGAAACAGAGGATCAGGATTCTATTTCTTTGTAGATGATATGAATTTAAAGATTTTTATGATAATGAATTGGGGAATGTTAAGCAAAATTCAAAGTATAAAAAGTATTAAAAAGTTCATTAGGTTGTGGTTCAGAGCTGCATCTCAGCGAAAAAGACCTCACTGCTTCTAAAAGACATTTATCTGCTTCATGTTGATAAAAAAATTCATAAAAATACGTCTAAACCAATCAAAAACATCTACTTTATTTGATGATAATCGAATGACTCTAAGAAGGTCCTTATAGGTTCAACCTATTAACGAGCGTCATCTTAAGGTTGTTCCCTAAGCGATGCCGTTTATTCTCGTGGCTCCACCAGATAAAAAAGAAAGGAGAAAAACGATAAAAAAAGTAGAAACTTTTAAATCCATAGCGATTCGGCAATGAAGAATTTTTATAAGTTGAGTAAATATAGCTCAGAGTTGCGCTGTACGGGTGCCTTAGGTAATCGAAATTCCATCAGAGACTAATAGAATCACCTCACGAAAACTTCACTGGAAAAACGTGGAACCGCTTTTTTCTCGTTCCACAATGAATGGAAGAATTCCCTGAGTGGGTTTGTTGGGGAACTGGTAAAGTAATAAATAAAAATCGTTATAGGCAATTGAATCAGGATTTTACCCAGGAATATTCCTTAGCTGGTTAGCGGTATAAGTCAGCTAATAATTTAGGGCGCGTGTATATCCGCCATCTTGGAGTGGTGGATGCTCTGTCGACCTTATGGAACTTTCAATTATTGTTCTAAAGTCTAAATATTAACACTCGTAGCTATTTTTCAAACTAATTGAGATTACATTGATCGTCATGTAAGGGCCGCGGTAGCCTAGTGGTCAAGGTCGTGGATAGCGGCTGGCGGTTTTCGTTCAGTCGCGGGTTCGATCCTTGGCCACCAAAGACCCGCCGTGTAGCCGGGGCTGATGCACGTTAAATCTGTTCGGGGCCCAAAGTCCTCCCGTTGGCGTGGTGTGGATGTTAGGAGAGGGGGGTGCCAGCTCAGGAGTCATTCTCGTCACTTGACCGTGGTTCAAAATTACGAGGTCCGTCGCCAATAGCCCTCGTGTTGCTTCTAGTGCGACGTTAATAAAAACTAAACTAAACTAAAAAAACTAATCGTCATGTAAAGAGAATAAGAAATGTTTCTTTAAGGTAAATGCTTTTTCACCAATAATGTCGAGTATTTTTAATTTTTTTTATAGAAATTTGAAAATCGTATGCAATTATCTGGAATCTGTTGAAAGATTGAAAGGGAATGTTCTATAAAGGGAAAGAGAAAATCACTTTAGTTAATACATGAATTGTGTTTATATAGCGTTTCTATCAATAAAAATGACAAGACCAAACTTTGAAGTTAAAAGTGAATTTTAAAGTCGCTTAGAGGTATGGCTTCTCGTGGGATCAATACCACAAACCGATAGGTGTCGAAGAAATTCTAAGATAATGTTTTGGGTTCCTAGCAAATTCACTTAAAACAGGGGAGATGAAAAAATAAGATTTAACAGGTGACGTGTGGTTTCAAAGATCGCTCTTCGTTATAATTTTTTTAAAAAAAACAGCTAATTTAAATTTTCATTCTGTTATTTCATTTTGATGTTTTTTTGCCCTTTTTGAAAAAAAAAATTCTTAGATTTTAAAGGAAAATAAAACTCCTCTGAGAAAGTTTTATTACAGTCTTAGAGTTTCCGATGAAAATTATACGCTGAAGTAAATTTTGTAAAATTAATAATTATTAATTTTATAAAATTATAATTTTTAATATTATGGAATGGTTCTGTATAAGGAGCTAATTTCAAATTACAGTCATTATCATCTAAATTCAGATTCAGATAGCTCAATGTGAAAATCACGCTTAACCTTCTCTGGCCGTACGCCTTGCCATAAGACGTTCCCTGGGGACAGAGGAGAATCGAAGGGAACTGTCGCACTTAATGTGGAGTTTGTGTCGCTAAGCTTAACTTTAGAAAAAATATCACTAAAAAAGTTTTCGTCCAAATGTCAGAATTTTTGGTACAATTTTAGATTATTAACTACGCTATTATATATTTTAAAATTAACTTTTTTTAATAATCGTTAACGTTTAATTTATAGAAAAATGAATATAAAGAAGTGCTTGCTTTGAGAAATAGTTTTCAGAAGAGCTATTGAAATTATTCCGAAGTTTTCCTGACAAAAACATCAATAAACTTTAAAATTAATAAAAAAATACACAATGAAGACTACAAGAAGAAACAAAACTTAATGTGAAGACCAAGTGTGGTAATTCTCAAAGGGCGATGAAAGATAAAGTCTTGTTTTGTCCGTCTCTGATAAAATGTCCGCATCAGAATCACTTGAAATAATCACTTTAAACCTTTCAGAAATTTAATCACACTCTCATCATTAACTGGTTCGTCGACCATGTGGGTATATTCTTTTGATAAACAAAGCTTTCTCTCAAACAGGAGTCGAAATTTTCCGAAATTAAAACGGAATAAAAGTGAAAGCAACGCAAAGTCAAACAGTACTGACGGTACAATTCTAAAAAGAAAGAAAGATACATAGGAAAAACCAATAAAAAATATTCGGTGAAAAACCAGAAATACTAATAAAACACACATAAAAATAAAAATATATTCACATATAAATTGAAAGAGTCGAGCTCAGTTTGTTTACATTAAGCTTTCCTTCTTCCCCCACAACAACTGGTGAGCAAAACATTGAATTTAAACAGACTGTGATCAAACTGAAGGTCAAGACCTTAAAACTACTATTCAGTTCAAAAGTAATAGACCTAAAGTGCCATCTAGAGAGATTTGGAAAACGTTCCACCATAAAATGCGAATATGCGTTGTTCGGCCCTTGAATTCATTCTCAAGCAATGCGTACTTTGTACGTTCGTCCCTATTGGTTAAGCATATTAATGGCAAGTCTAAGGCTTCTGTGTGTAAAGTAACGTCAATTCAAACAAAGCAAATTTATCAATTATTTACTGTAAGAAAAATGTATTCACCGAAGGGAGAGATCAATATGGTTTCTGAACTCACACATCATAGAAAATGTTTGGAATACTCGAAGAAGAACTATGGCATGGCATCGACTTCTTCCCAAAAGCTGCAAGGCTGCGAAATCTCCATTGCCAGAAAGATGAGATATGTCATAAATAAGACTCTAAATTTTATATACCGCTTGGAATGTAAAATTATTTTTCAAGGAAAAGTTACACTCCCAATTTGTCAATTGATTCTGGAAACATCACATTGTCATTTCTCTGAGAAATGCTTGGGTTGTATATTTTCTTTCACATATATATATATATATATATATATATATATATATATATATATGAAATTATGCATTTATTATTTAATTGAAAGAAATATAAATTTCATTAGTTTAAATATACTCATCAGTTCATTTAAAATGCAATTAAAACTTTTATAATTAAAAGTTTATTTTACATAATAGTGCTTAATTTATCCTGTAATGAAAATGACACTTTTGGAATTCCATTCGTGTAAAATTGTTGAGTTTTTAGTTATAAATATTTGGAATTTAAATTATTTTGCATGAAAAATGTTCAGATTGAAAGAGATTGCACATTTAATATGTATACTCTTATCTTTCCTCATTAATTTTGCGATGAATTTTAATCAAGCTTAAAATTATTAAAGCTAAATCTTGTCAAAAGTAAAAAAATATGTTTATTTGAAAAAGTCAAAAAAGCAAGAAATACTGAAAGGCCATTAATCCGCATCTAAGTTAAAATTATTTTTTATAAGAATGGTAGGAGTGTTTTTTTTTGTTTTTAAGAAATTGTATTGAAAAAAAGAATTGTATTTTTTTGCTCATTAGGGAATTTTCATGAATGTTTTTATAATGAATGTAAAGAAAATACACTCTAAGTTTTTATTATACACTAATGAAGGAATTGTTACTTTTACTTTAAAGAAATTTCTCTTGAAATATATTTCTTAAGTACAATGTTTCGTATTCAGTAGAAAGTGCCTATACCTAAAGTATATTTTGGGTAAAATACTTTTAAAAATAAATAATTTCTGTTAAAGAAATATATTTTATTTTTTGTTTTTGCTTAAGAACATAACGACATTTACTTCTTACTACAGAGAATATTAAGATATTTTAATATAGTAACATACAGCTTTTTTTTCTTGAAGATGTCTTAATAAGTGATTGCAAAGTATCTTAAAGAAAATAATTGTAGGGAAAAATTAACCATACTTAATGGTTTTTAAAGTAATTAAAATTGTTTGTTGAAAATATTGTCAGAATAATACATTTTCTTATCGTTTATTATGAAACTGAAAAATTTATAAATAATATTATCAGATTTAAATTTCAATTTTTTAATTCCAATTCAACCTAGTAATAACTTTGCTATACTAGTAAGTATAAAAATAATTGTAACTTTATAACATGATTATATGAGTCCCATGTCATATTTTGCGCTTAATGTAAAAGACAGAAATATAAAGTTGATTAAATATATTCATGATATATTCTCTCTCAACATATTTGCATACGAATATAACTTACATATAAAATGATATCTACATTCTACGATAAATTATATTTAATACTGTATTAACTTAGTTTCATCAATCTACTTTACAAAAAAATCATACTATTTTGTCTTTATTTATCACTTTATTATATAATATTAAAAATAATTCCGGGATTCAACGAGGTTTTAAATTCATTATACTTATTTATGCTTTGTATACATCCATTTATTTTAACAAATTACACGATACTTCTTTAAATTTAATAAATACGAATATTGACTTGATGCATTAATATATGTTTTCTGAAATGCAAATGAAAGAGTTAATTTTTTTTTTATTTTAAGTAGTTTTCTTAAAAAAATACATCATGTATAGATAACCATTAGAAGACTTCATTTAAAAAGTTAATTTTTATTCTGTCATTTATTTAACGTATCAGAAGCTCAGTCAAAGAAATTTGTTTTATACAGGTGGTCAAAATAGATGATAATACTCATTGTTAAATCTATATGAACAGAGGGGAATAATGTATATGAATTACTAACTATGCTACATTTACACAAGCAACATGTATTGTCCATAGAAAAATAATTTAGTAATTAAAATAAAAAAAATGATAAGAATTTTGAAAACATTCATGATAATTAATCGTTAAAATAGTTTAATATATTTCAACAACATAAATTAATTTTTCAGAAATAATTCATATTAAAAAGTAATTTTAAACACTATTAAAATAATTCTAATGTTAGCATAGAATTAAAAAAAAATTACATTTCAAACAAAACATTGTGAAATAGTATAGAAAGAGTTAAGCATTTTTTTTCTCAAAATATTTTAGAGAACTCTCATTTTTCTGACGTTACTATAGATTTGATGCATTTTATATATTTGCATAGTACCTATTACCATTTATAAAACTAATGTCTGTCCTTTTAAATAATATATAATTATTACAGTATTACACAAAAATGATATATATTGCCTTCTAAAACCTTAAGCTAAAATAAAGATGAGGATTGCTTTTTAAAAGGCTTCTATAATTTCTAATTTTTAACGTGAATCTATCTAAGAACACTTTCAAACATGAAAGTCAAAAGTTGAAACGTGATCATTTTGACATGATTATGCTAATTTTCTCATCATTTTCTTTTTGTAGAAATAGTTAATATTTCTCGTAAAAGAAAAGAAGACATCGTTCAGAAAACTATTGTAAAATATATATATATCTGTTTTTCAAATCACAATTTAAAAAGTATATATATTTTAAAAGTAGGGAAATAATGATTAGTTTTATGCACTTGTTAAAAGTTGTATAATTTTTCAGGTACTCTCAAAAACCAATGTTTCAAAAATTTCCATACTATACCTACACCTCCTTTTGACATTTTTCTTTAGGAATGCACTTTATGCATACAACTTTAAAAAAGTTAGAAAACATAGTGGTAATAATATTCCATTAAGGACATTTAAAATTCCATCGAGTTCTGAAAACTGCGTTTCAAAATTTATGGTTCGGTTACTTAAAAAAAGAAAATACAAAGTTTGAGATTCCACTCCGAACCTCAAAACGATTGACTAATGTTTTAAGAGCAAAATTATGGAAATGGACTTTCGGGAACTTCTTTTGTTTCAAAAATATTTTTCATTTTCATTCCCAGTCATTATTCCTAGGAAACTGGGATAAGCTTTGAAAAATAATGCAAATAAGTAAGTGGCTTTTTTTTCAAATAGAAATCCATTTTTATTTCATTCAATGCATCAGTTACTCGATAATGAATTAAAAAAGCGTTAAAAATTAAGGAAACTTTTATTCCAAAGTTTAGAATTATTCATTTTAAAAATGTCGATGACATTAGATATATGATAATTAAAGTTTTAAATCTCCATATATTGTGTTTGATTTTATTTTTGAGCTAATTCTCAAGAGTGCCGATTTCTAATTCCCGTATAACTTTTATTAAGTTCATAGACATATTTCTAGTTTTTACTTAACAGGATTTATTTCATCATGTAACTCAAATTTCGGAATTTGAATATATGTAATGTGTTTTTTAACGAAGTGTATAATTTTTGCTTAGCTGAAGTCTTATCGGAAATTCAAACATATTGATTTTTAATGTTTAAAAGCATAATGTATAAAAATATTTTATAACCATTTGTCCCTAAATTTGCTCTTTCCTCAAGTTTTTTTTATAATGGAATACATAATTTATATCGAAAACAAATCTTTGAAATTTAAGATCACATACTCTAAAATAAATAAAAATGAGAGAATTGAACTTTATAGAAAACATAATTACATCCTTTGATAATTTGTATAAAACATTCTTTGGATTTTTTTATACAAATAATTAAAAGTATTTTATGAATATATTCATTTTGTATATTTTGTTAGAATATAGATATTATAATGCTTTTAATTTTGAAATGAATTAATTCCCCCCCCCCTATTTTTGCAGTTTTCCTATATCCTTATAAATAAAATTTAGTACTGAAATATGAGTGACATGAAACACCAGTTTTAATGACTGTATTTGTTGGAAGTTCGAGATAAAAGATGTTAGATGCTGTATTTGTGATTCTGGCAAAGTATTATTCAATTACTGAAATGTAATCCTATGCAATTATATTTGTTGTTATAAAATCTAAAGGAGCTCTATTCAGGTTTGCGAAATTTGTGTAATTTTATAATAATTTAAATACATTATTTCAAATACATTAAACCTAGAAAATAATAGTCCTTTTAAAGATCATATCGCTTTTGATGAATAAAATTTTATCTTACGTAATTACGAAACATTATTTTATAGTAAAGTATTATATTTCTTTTGAGGAATAAAATTTTATCTTACATATTTATGAGGCATTATTGTATTATATTTCTTTTCATGAATAAAATTTCATCATATGTAATTATGAAACATTTTTTATTGTAAAGTATTATATTTCTTTTCGTAAATAAAATTTAATCATGAGTAATTATGATACATTTTTTTTCACAAAATTCCAGGGGATAAATGATATTATGAATATGCGATGGTTCTTCCCTGCAACGTTACTCATATAAGTGAAAAGAGACGTTTATAAAAGATTTCATTGTCAGTCAAGGAAAACTTAAGAATCGATCCTTAACCTCTGTGTAGAATTTTGTGACCAGTTTGGCGATTTGGTAATTTTGGCGACAATACGAATGTTTCAAAAAATGTTGGAATTTTGACGATATTTCTATTACCGAGAAAGTTACTGACTTTTTATGAATTCTCTTTGCTACGTCATACATGGCTGAAACAGCTATAAATACAGAGACGTATGAAGGAAGAATGGAATTGGAATGGTTGGCATTGGCTGAGTAAATATATCGAGGAATCGTCGGTAGCGTGGTCTAGAGAATTTGATGCAAACCATCCTAGTTCTGTTGGGGAATCTGCAGAATATATTAAGTTCTTATTAAGAATTACGGAAGAAATTTTTCCGTAGTCCCGATAACTAATCTATTAAGGCGAATATCATTTAATGTGTTGCATTCATTAGTTTTCAATAATGTGTACAAGTGCTGTGTTATCTGTTTTCTGTTTTTGGGCTGTTAATCTGCTCAAGATTTGTTACTTTGTTTTGAATATTTGTGAATAAAGTGTCATTTGTCATTTTCCTCCGTATTAGACTGATTTCACTCATACACCCACGCGAGATTTAGGACAATTTTTAAGTGAATTTTTAAATTTTTCTTTTGATAGTTTTCACTCGTTTCATGATCACATGAATATTTTTAAGTCATCTTCAATGTAATTTACTATTTATCTTAATATCGAGTATGCTGATATTTGAGTATGAGAGGGGAAAATTTCAAAAGTTACGATTATGCAGGTAATTGTGTTTATTACTTTTATCAGTATTCTTCTAAAAATAAAGATGTTTTTTTTTTCAATGAAGTTGAAAAACCCTACTCATGTAGTTTGCTGACTTTATAAAGTTTCACAGTAAAAAAAAAATATCATAAATAGTAAAACTCCTCATAAATTTTGAATAAATGATTAGTTTGAGGTTTACATTCAAGAAGGCCTTTGAATATATAGTTTAGATCTTTGTATTATCAGCTTGAGTAACTATGAATTAACAAATAACCGTGGAATCTAATCAATATATTTTAAAAACATATATGATTGAATTATGTGATTATATTTTTGTATAGTAAACAAACGATAATGGTTAACGTATTTAATAAATATTTTATAACGGTAGCTGTTATTGCTTGTAATATATCAGATTAAAATTAATCTTTAATGTAATCTGTGGTTACAGAGAACCGATTAATTTTCGCTGATAAAATAAACGTGAACTGGCATTACTCAGGCGT
>BMAW01031553.1:70028-98558 GCA_019974015.1 Nephila pilipes | reverse complement strand
CCACAGGTCTACCCGAGCGTTCCGCGTCATTTGTGTCGGTACGACCATGTTTAAACTCGGCAAACCACCGACAAATCGTTGCTTTTGATGGACAAGAGTCCGGGTAACATTTTTCAATCCATTCTTTCGCTTGCACGGTGTTTTTACCCATTAAAAAACAATGTTTTACCAGATCACGAAACTCGGTTTTTTCCATTTTTTAAACAAACTACAAAACGACTTTACTCCAACCTCGATAACTCATCTTGATTGATGTGTTATAACACATCGATCAATAACTCCCGAGACTAACCCAGAGATGGCGCTCGTAGTAAACCAGTAACCAGGTCTTTCTAGAGTACTAACCTTTGCTTGAAACGTGTCAAAATTTTAAGTCGATCGGACCAGGAAAAAGGTTTTTTGAAGTGAAGTGAAAAAGGTTTTTCCAAGTGGGTGCCGCGATTACTTTCGATGGAACAAAAACAGCAGCGAGTCGATGATTCAAAAAGCTGTTTATCGCTATTTACTCGCAACAAAAAAGATTTCTTACGAAAAAAAAAAATTTTGGAAAAAAAAAAAAAAAAAATTTGAAAAGCGTTGGAGCGATTGTATCACCCTAAAAGGTGATTAACAAAATGTGTTATGTTGATGAATAAAAAAAAAATGTTGTTTTCAATGTTAGACTCGGGAGTTATTGATCGATGTGTTATATACTAGCAGAACCAGCCACGCGTTGCTGTGGCTAATTTATACTTTGTGAATTACAACTTAGAAAACTATTCAATACAGTCAAATTATTAATTAGGAGTAATGACGAAAACGTAGCTGATGTAAAAACCCAGGGGATTGAGATTTGAGCCTTATGTCAAAAATTCGAGGTGATTGATGAAAATTTTCGTGGAGTTAATATTAAGCACAAATCAACATAAAAATTTTGAATTTTATATTTTGTTCGTCTCATATTGAAGTACACTTTTTAATAAAAGAGTAATTTACAAAGTTCTTGATTGATAACATATAAAAATTTTTAAATGAGGTATATAGCTTCGATTATTTATTATTTTTAGTAAATATATTCATCATTTTGAATTATAAAAATTTTCCATTTTAAATTAATTTAAAGCTAATTGGGGCACAATCGATTAGCTTTGAATCCTGTTTGAATTTGCTAATACAAATAGATTCGATGGTTTTCTCACACGTCAGCATGCAACATATAATTGCCCATGAGAAAAACATGGATTTTCCAAGCCGCAAATTGACAATGTTTGGCCTTGAGACTTATATATGATTATGGCGATAGGTAACCGAATTGGTAACTGAAGCCTTTTGAAAGGTATCGCAGATTCTGATGGTATCATTGGAATGCGTGGCAACAGGACAACTTCTCCTGTAAGCTTTCCAGTCAAAATGGTTGCTTCAAGAATATTTCCGGTGATCTTTTTGATGACCAAACGTATACCGTTGCATAATCGATGTGGAGTAAATTTACGCAGAAGAGTAATAAGTGAACCAATATTCAGCCGAAGATTATGTGGTGGCATTCCGTTCATATCCAGAGAATTTTAAAATTCATTTGGAAAATTTACACTTTCGTTTTCATCAACAGTGTCGATTGATTCAAAAGACATCAGACTTCCTGGCAACAATTGTTGTATCTGAAAGTTAATTTCGGTGACATCAACATTTTTGGTTGCCAAAATAGACCGATTACAGAGCCAGTTATGATCCAAGTGATTATTCTGTATGTCCAGATGGATACTTTCAATTAATTCATTTTTTGCCTGAATAAAAGTACAGAAATTGTCTGGCAATTTAATGCATTGCGTATTTGGTTGCAGTTCTATTCTACCGTTTCCAATATCTGGCAATTGTCCGGAAAACATTTGTGCTGATGGATCATTTTGCAATTGTACGCGCCTGTTTATGGTTTGTAGAAGTGTTTCGACACTTATCCATAAGAACGATTGTTTTATACATGCGCTGGTCTCATCGGCAAAAGTAGAGCGAGGAATGCCTGGAGTACATTTTCTAGAAAACAATATAGGTATATGGTTCAGAAAATTTCAAACAAATGTATTCATAACATTTTCAGTTATCATTGTCACCGTGCACTCATTATGCGTAAAATGCAGTTTTGAGAAAAACATATTTAAAGTTTAAATCACTGAACCTTTACATTAAATTAACTATATGGTAGGCTGAAATTTCCCAGATTTGTATGTTACACTTTCATTAACCTCACTTTTGGCAATTTTTCTTTCCTTTTTAGATCTATTTTTTTTCTTTCCGGGCAGTTTTCACACTACACGATGAATGTTGTCTTGATTCAGTTAACCGCTTTAATCAAGTTGAGCAAACCCTTTTTTTTATATTTGTTTCTCCTTGCACATCAGCTGCATTTAAGACACCAAACAAACCTTGAAATTCTTTATTAAATTGTATGACGGCCAAGTAATCGCCTAATCGTAGAGTTTGCAACTCTTTCAACGAAAACTTCTTTCGGTATATATTTCCACAAAATGCCTTCAAAACTTTCATTTGCATTTTGTGTTTTCCCATGCAAACATTTATTCTGTAAATGACTGTCGCATAGTTTCATATAATGAGGTTTAATGATGTTCATTATGTTTTGGGATAGTCAATTTACCAGTATCATTATATTACCAGTATTTCGAAGCCTTGAACCCACACGCTTTTGAATGTGTCCTATATATTCAAACTTTGTGACACCATTTTCACCATAAATATTTCTAATCGAATCAACTGTTTGAATGACCATCCTCATAAAAATTAGCATATTTTAATTTTCTCATGTGAGTTGTTCTTTCTAACAGGCGATAGATACCGATGGGTCTATGGTACCAGATGATCCCACGTTTCACACATTTATGAGTAATTCTACCTTCAGAATTTTTTTGACAAAATTTGCACACTTTTGACATAATTTCAATGTCCAGCACTTTGCCAGCATCTATGGATATGGCACTAACACATCCTTTCAGAGACAAATATCCTCTTCGCTGCCATGTTCCATCAACTGACACGCCGCACTGAACAATTTCATCAAAATTATTTTTCTCGTGAATCTCAGTGGCAGCCTCATTCATAATTTCATGTGCCACATTACTTGATAGCTAAATAATTATTAAAAAATCGTACACTAAAGTTCAGTATATTTCTGCCTTATGCTTTCCGGTCGAAAATACTAAAGTTCTTTTTCTAACGATTTTATAAATATTTTGTGTGTGTATCTGTGTGTAAGCCTGATTCAAATTATTATTTTGTATTTCTGTTTTTGTTTTAATCTTTAAGTTAAGCTTATATTTGATGGATAGCGAAGTAAATTATGATACAAACGCACTGAGTCACAAAACATCTGTATTGTTGGTCAGTGTTGCTACCGAAGCGACCAAAGCTCAGTGAAAAAGAGCAAAAAAAATTGCATTAAAGTTATGTATGTAATTTACTGAATTACGGGTAAAAACGATACAAAAATACAGTAATATTTTGAGATTGGAGGTAAATCGATTTACATGTATTTCAACTCTTATTAGTTCAAATAGAATTTATTCAACATATCATTAGTGACCATAACAAAGCATTATTCGCTTATTTTTCAAGTAGTAACAATAAATGTACATTACACAATCTCGAATAAAAGAAGGAAACCTGTTCCAGTTTGTAAATATTACACGTATAAGGCCACATAGAATCCCTCGAGTATGTCACGTTTCTTAAAGTGCGTAAACACATTGCAAAACCGTAGTTGCATTTGTAAAGTGCTTCGTTCGAATACTAGGCAAAGCAAAGGAACGACCAGATGAAAAGTACTTCTTAGTCCCTTAGAAAGCATTGTTTCTGGTTGAAGGGTTCTTTGTATGGTAATGCACGGGGGAATAAGACTGCGGAAAACAGATAACACGATACAACACTCGTCTGCAGTCCCGGTGGAGTCGCAAGGTGCATTTTGAAAAAAAAAAAAAAAAAAAAAGCGAAAAAGTACCAGTTCCTATTTTTAGAAGAATTCGTATCCATCACGAGTGGATTCTGAAGGATATTGGTTTTGCATCCTTCGCTTCTTCTTTGATGCCGAGATATTCATCTTGTCATTCTTTTGTATGCAGTGTTTGTATTTTCAAATCTACTTGCGTTTAGTTTGTAAATGTGACAGGTACTATCTTGTCTCAATATAAAGTAGTTTCCGGGGTGGTATAGAAATTCACCTTTTGTTACTATAGAGACATCTGCTTTTTCTAGAAATGTTTTGCTTTTTAGAAACAATAACTGACTTATTCTAGTATCTTTCGTCCCTGAAGAACACTGACTACAGCAGAGAAGATATTCGTGTTTACTTCTTTTCTGATATTTTTGAAAAGTGTATATCAAGGATATTCGATACTACATAGAATTTTTGAAAGAGAAATAGTGCATAATATTTCAAGTTCTTTAAAAGCAATTCCAAGTCTTACTCACCATTTTAAACCATTTTAAATTTTTTGAAAATGAAATTCTAGATGTATGCATTGTATTATAACACTTTTGATATCGCATGTATTAACTGCATTTTACTAATGTAATTTCCTATTTGACAAGATAATATGCATAAGTGAATATATTTTAGTAGATTTATTTATGACTGAAAAGAGGAATAATAAGCCCTGGAAAAGGCCCAAACTTCTCTCTCGTTATTCGCAAGTTTTATTTTATGAATAAAAATGTAACTTATATAATTGTTGCTTTAACAGAATTGAAAAGAAATACCTAAACATGGCAGATGATTTACGTATATCATGGCACCCAAAATTGAGCACACACCTCTTGTTCCTTTTCTGAAAAGCCTAAAACACACTATCATTAAATACTCAGTTAAGTTAAATATCTTAAGAAATATAAAATTCGCATTATAAAACGTATTAAAAAAACAAAAATTAAGATTCCATAGTATTTAAATTATTAAAATTTTTAGGTCAAAGATCTAAATTTTATTCACAAAATGGCGTACATATATATAGTATAATTCCACAAAAAAATAAAAATTATGAATTTAGTTGTGTTGTATATTCTTTTTCATTCTAAATAGCTTCCTTACAATGTTTTATTGAGAATGTATTGATTTGTATTGCTTCTTTGGATGTTTTTGCTAATTCCTCTTACAACATTATTGTTAAGTGTTCAAAGCTTTCAATATTGTACATTTGAACTGATTTTTCCAACTGAACCCTCCTCCCCCTGCAATTTTCCCTTCAAATTGAAAATTACAGATTGAAATGGTGTATTCAATAGTATTTTATAATTGTGTAACAATCATAACATGAATTTTTTGCTGTAAGTCTTGGTTAGTTATCTTATTAAAACATAAAATGTAACTATCTCTCTCACTAAACCAAATTTCTGGGGACTTCCTTTTAAATTATTTTTCAGTACATCTAAGTATTTTGTTTTATTTGTGACTCCGATAACAAAATATAATTTACCTACTCCTTTTGCAGACGTACTACTCAATACAAGAACCAAACCACCACCATGTTTGAAAGTGAGGAGGGTGAATAGGGGAAGTACTTCAGAGTTAGGCTTCCATGAAATCTAACATCAGTTTAAAAACAATAAATTAGCTTTTATCTTCGAAAATTACCTTATTCTAGAAATACTGAAGCTTTGAAATATGATTTTACATATAAATGCAATCCTTTTTCTTCCTTTCGAAATGAAGATTTCGTAAGGTTACACAACTTTCAAATTTGCTTCTTGGAGTATTCTCGAATTGTTTCTTCAAACACATATCTGATTACTATAGAAGTAGGCAACGCAATTTTCACTACGCGGTCATGGGAGTTTTTCATTAATCTCGAATGATATTTCTTTTGTTCGTAGACCTGAGGATTCTTTTTCTCCCTCTTCTAGGTTTCTTTGAAATTTGCTGAATTTTTTTTATACTTCTGAATAATTTTTACTTTGACTGCTTTTAGCTTTCTTTGCAATGTCACAAAAAGACTTGCATTCTTCAGACATAAGAACGACATTTTTTCGAATTTCTAAATCCGTTTCATTTCTGCAACTCATTTTCACTGCCAAAGTATTTTTTTTTTTTTTCGTGCTGGAAAATCAAATTTTAGTATCTTACGATAGCCAAAGTGTCATATTTATTCATTAAAGCTTAGTGGTAACAAAATTGCAATATTCAAATGGTGTAAACTCAATTTTGAGACTGAAAATGTGAACTTTGACGGAAAAATTTGGTTAGTTAAAATATTATTGAATCTTTATTTTTGTTTCTTACCCTTATACATTTTGTAATTAACATTTTACTATTTATATAAATATTAAACTGAAGTTAGAGGGTTATATTCATATAGGTCTTTCAGAAGTAGAATGAGAGGTGTACATTCAATTTTGGTATATTTTAATAACATCTGTTCCTTAAATTAAAAAGGAAAATTATCTCAATCTTACTTTTAGACAAATTTTAATTTTTTTTATTCTGAAATGACTCAACACTGATTAATAAAAAGGACAAATAAACTGCTTCCGTAAATATCTCATATATCTGGTTTTATTCATGGTATTAGTTTATCATAAACAAGAAAATATTAATTAGATCAATTCTTTACTTTCAACTAATTACGGATGACAATAAGGAAATATAACTTAAACAAATTCTATTAGAACTATAAAAAATTTCCTAATCTCTTAATATTACACTATAGCAAGATCTTGCAACATAGGGTTCGAGGACCAAATACGACCAGATATGCGTTTTTAATCCCCGATGATTATTACAGATTTTAAATGAGAAAATTAATGTAAGTAAAATACATTTTGTAGCTACTGACATACATAAATGTTCTGATAGGTATTAAAGTAAGTATTTTAAATAATTCAGATGAAACACGAAATTGTATTGACAAGAAAAGATTAGCAAGCAGTCCAGTTATGTTGGCTGTATCACAACAGTTTAAAGTTAAGTTGAGAATAACAACAACACGTTTCGCTACACGCAATCCTTCGTCTTTCGCATAAACAAGTGTTGACAGATCTATAAGTTTTGTTTTAATGGCGCGCGTAGTATTATCTGGTATTGTCTGCCGTGAATACTAATGTTTACTGTATCTGGTATAGTCTGTAGTAATGCACACTGCATTTGCTGCCGTAGAATAAGTGTTGACAAATCTTTATTTTATTTTAGTGGCACACGTAGTATTGTTTATCACGATGTTCGTGATATTTTGCTGTTTTATTCAATGTTTCTAATTCAATGCCACTCATATTACTAGATATGAAGAATTACACAGCTATTCAATAGATTTTGAATAGCTGTGCTTTTAAAGTTGAAGGAAGTCAAATACTTAGTCAGAAATAAATGACAAAGTATCATTGCCTATTTTGTTATAAACAATAGCTATGCGGATATAGCTCAATATACGTCACCGTTATCAAATTATGCCTGCAGAAGTATATTCGTAATTTACAGAAAATCAAAGATAGCTAAAATTAAAAAGTTTGAAATGGAATGCTTCATCCCTGTACAATTTTTCCTAAAAAATTATAATGGAGCAATAACCAAAGTCAGTAACGAATATTCTGTTTTTCAACCAAGTAAAGAAAACCACTTACCAATAATGAATTAATTAAATTCTGTTTGATTGTTGTAGTCAGATAATTGTGCCCAGGGTATTGGAATTGTTTCAATCTGTTAGTATTTTGGTGGAAAAAAATGTTAAAACAATTAAGAAAATATCGGAAGCTATATCCAGCGAGTAAATTAAAAGTAATGATAAAAGATTCAAGTGGTTTTTGTTAGCTCTTTATGAGACAACAGATATGTGTGTTTCTGTCCAATTACCGCTGCCTATTAAAGGCTTCAATACTGTGGTTTAGATTATAGAAGAATTGGTTTCCATAAATAGACCACATGGAGCATCAGCAGACAAAAATAAATTCAAAGAAGTCGAGAGCATGCCAACACAGTACAATTTGTAATACAAGTTAACCTCCTCGTTCACCTGGACCTCATACGAGGTTCCTTCTATAATTCAAAGAAACAGTGATTTAAAATCCTTTTTCTCGTAATTTTTTCGCTTGAGTGACACCTCTTATCCATTTAAGCCTCAAATGGGGCCTTGTTTCAGTATATCGTAACTGATGGCAGCACCTGTCTTGAAACATTAGTCTTTGATTTTGTGAAAGAAGTGAATGCAGAAATAACATCATTTGTTTGTTACTGTATATACTTACAAATGAGGTAAGTAAAAATTTTGCCCGGTTATAAGACATTATGTGTCATATAATCCAATTAAAATTGTTTATTTCTAAAAAATAAACTTCATATCTAGTGGAAATCATTGTGCATCATATGAAGCTTAAAGTAATATGTGGTTGAAAAGGACAATTTCATTAAAAACACGAAACAAAACAAGTTTTAATAAAACTCCTTAAAAAAATGCTTTGTGTCACATTTTAATATAAAATGAATAAATATGAAAAGATAAGGATATTGCAAACAAATATACCTTATTTTTAGGAAATCAGAAATCCTATGTATCTGATACTACTGATACCTAATACCTACTGATTTATTTCTCTAAGATACTGCCGGATGCTTTTTAGAAAAAAATAGTGTATAAATCAAACATCTATGCCACATTAAAAGAAAAGAAAAATTTCCCCTTACTCTTCATGAATTGAAGGTATTTTTAGAAATATATTTTGTTATCTCTTACCTTCTGTACTTAAGATTAACATTTTACTGGTCATCAAAACATGGCTCGAGACTAAGCATAACTGCTGATTATATGATGCAAAATCACTTCTTTGAAATAAGGGAATAACTTCATTTTGTACGAAGTTATACGTCTCATGACAATAAAGATTAGCTGTATAAAATCAAACCAGAATTAGACTACTTTTCCAGAGTGTTTGCTGACAGCTGTGACCTGGAAAAGTATTTGTCACTGTATGAAATGAAAATTCCGTTCAAAGGAAAGTCAAACATCAAACAATACATAAGAGATAAACCCCATCCGTGGGAAATGAAATCTTGGGTGGAAGATGGAATTTCTGGCTATGCCTTTGAAATTTATCAAAATGCAAATGCTGAACCTCGGGAATTTTATAAAGAATTTGGAGCAGTTGGAGATATTGTATTGAGGCTTTGTAAACTTCTAGCGCATAAAAATCACAAAGTATTATTCGACAATTTATCCACAACAATTCCTCTTTTGATGAAATTTGTTGAAAGGAAACCATATCAATAACGAAGCGGCTCGACAACTCAGCTGTTCAAGTAGCCTCAACATTTCTTGGAACAAGTCTTGTAGGATTGATGAAACGTTAGAGCAGGCAAGAAAAGCTTGTAATCGAAATTCCAAAATCAAATTAATCAAAATGAATTATAAAAATATGTGGTAAAAGTATTAGATCTTATTGACTCATTAATAGCTCTGTATAGACATAAACTACGACATAAACGGTAGTACTTCCTAATTTTTCTCTATATATGCTTAATGTTTGAGTCGTAAGTTATTGGACCTTAAGGAAATTAGATCCTAAAAATGAATTCGTGAATTTAAATAATTCATTGCAAGTTCCCTTATTTATAAAGGTAGTTAGGCTCAGAGCAAAAAGAAAGGCAGACCAAGTACTTTGCAAGATCCAATAACAAAGAAATGCTTAAAAATGCAAGTTCCTGCTAAATCGAGAAGAGATGATGGTGAGCATTATCTAGTTACAACTGAGGGAAAATATGCTTCCAAGTGCTGCTTATACGACTGTCCCAGGAAAATTAGATACATATGTGCTCGTTGCAATGAAGCTCTATGTCCTGAGTGCTTCCAGGCTTTTCACTAAAGATAATTTTTCTAACATATATGTAATTTCATTGTACTAACTGATAAATGCTAAAATATTCTTTAGAACATTAAAAAATATATAAAAAGTAACTTAAATTTGTCACCTGTCTTTTTTCTTTCATTTTTCTGCATAGGCATGTTTGCAAACTTTTAAACTTATAAGCCTCACATGAGGCTCCTCAAATCTCCCTTAATGGGATCAAACTAAGCAAATAAGTTTTTCCTAAGAAATTTTAAACAAGAATTTCTAAGTATATTAATTAATAGAAGGACTTTTTTTCTTTGCTTTATTCGTAATTCATGAACGAGAGAGTTAAATTATGTGACAGTTAATGGCTGCACGAATATGAGTGAAAGGGAATAGGAACAAATTTCGAAGGCTTGCATAGAAACTAAATGCTCAAAATTTTTTGTAATTCATTGTATTATTCATTATCAGGATCTTTGTGGTTAGCAATTCAATCAGTTGTGTGTTATTGAACTGATTGAGCCCAGTTATGTAATCTGTTAACTTTATTAGCTTTCGTGGACTTAACCATTATCACTTTCGTTTTTTTAAATTAGAGATTGAAGCCGAATACTCTGAATTGCTCTAACACTGTGAGGTTTGATGGCTCAAAAAAGGAAAAATTTTATTGAGATATTTTTAACCCAGAAAAGTAATGGAGTTTTGCTGAATAAGAAAAAAAAAGTCCACATCTACAATTATCTAACAATGAACGTAATGTTAATCAGAATTGATATAGACATAGAGGGATGCTTTGCCAAATTAAAATTAAAATTTCAAGGAAAAATTGCACTCATATGGGAAATGTACTCTATCGCCAACCATTTGCGTTGTTGAAACACAAATCACATTTCCTAAGTTTGAACATTTTCCATATTGTAAAAGATTTCAAATATTACCGAAACCTCCGAACCCCAAAGTATTTGTGCTGGATATGTTTCTGAACGTAAGGTTATAACAGCATTTTTTTAAGTTCAAATGCAAGTCTTTCTTCCAACTTTCAAATGAAAGAGCTGTATCTGCAAAATATTGATATACTAAAAATGATATTTGAAGAAAGTGACTCAAAGAACAACATGAGAACTATTGGCGATGGAAGAATTCTGAACGTCAATCAAGGGTCTTATATCTTACGAATGTTTGCACTGTGAGTCATAATTTTTCATAAAGAGTCATTATCATCCATAATGGAAAAAGTCATGAATACAAAAGAAATATTATGCTCTGAAGACCTCTCGTGTAGCATGGATTGATGCACATTAAATCTGTTGAGGCTCAGAGTCCTCCCTCAGAGTGTGATGGGAAAATTAAGAGAGGGATGTGCTGACTCAGATGTCGTCCTCGTCACTTGACCGAGGCTCAAACCGTGAAATCCATCGTCAATAGCCCTCTTGTTGCTTTTAGTGCGACGTTATGTCACTTATCAATCAATCTCTTTTTATAGTTATTCTAAAAAGAAGGCTTTTATTTTGACTTTCGTAAATTTATAGGCATGAAATAAATTTTTAAAATTTAATAAAAATAAAAATTTTCTAATTAATTACGATCGTGCTAAGAGTATTATGCGTTTTAATTATTTTGTATTGTACATACGTTAGTAAAAAATTTTCACACTTAATTCAAAAGGAATGAACTATATAAATTCATTAATGAAACTATGAAAAATTAATTGAACGAGTTTTCTTATAAGGAACTAAGTAAGAAAAATTAAAGGTAGGGGAGAATCACGATTATTTTTGTGTGCTTAACCTGAAAGATTACAGTTTTAGTTACATATGAAGTAATATGGATTTATTTTTATTCCATACTTTTCATCTACTTATATGATATAAGATCCTTATTAAAATATAAATTTTATCTGAAATATATCACCATCAATTAATTAAAGTTTTGTAAGTAAATTTTTTGGTTATTTATTTCACAGGAAAATTACAAAAAAATAAATACGGTTTAGTATCAGGAAACCGAAAACTTCCATTAAAGAAAAAAGGCTTCTCAGTTTCATTAGAGAAAAACTTTTTTTGTGTATTTACTAATTGGAACAAGCAGGCATGGACTTTACTCCCACATAAATCAATAGTCTCTGCTGAGAAGTCTGTTGAAAAATAATTTTTTTCAGAAAAAGTATCCGAATTCCAATTTTCTTTAAATAATATCAAAAAAGCAAAACGAGATGGTAAATGTGAACATTAAGAAACACAACCACAGGGTTTGAAAAAGTTTCTGATCAATAAGAAAACTATAACAAATATGTATAACTTCTTTTTAGAAACGAGGAGAAAGCTTTAATAATGAGCTACCCACTCATTCTTATACTCGTATCTAGGTGCTTCTTTTTCTCCAGCTCTTCGGATTAAACATTCATGCCCCGAATGAAAATTTTATAATGAAAAATAAATATTTTTTCAGTCGGACTATGTAGGAATGTAACTCTTTTTAATGAATAAATATTTTTATACGTTTCGTAGCAATATTAATTAAATACTTTTTTCAAAACAATATTTTTTATGAGACAGCATGATTTTAAGACTTAATCACAAGATTCAATAAAGATAAATAATATCTTCATTTTTAACAGTAATGTGAATAAAATATTATATATAGAATTAAATTAAATAAACTTACTTTATTGAAATATGACTGAGGCATTGATTTTAATAATGGATGCCAATTTAATTATTGTTTTTTTTTATTATAAGTAATTATATCAAGAGGAAAAATATTTTTATTACTTAGAATATCTCATTAACCGAAAAATTCTAAAGTTTAATATATCTTTGAATTTAAAAGAAAAAAAAAATAATCTTAAGACATTTGGCCAAAATCAATTTAATAATGATTTTGTCCGGAGAGGCGATTTTAATATATGAAAAATTCTCTATGGCTTGGCTTTCATACGCATATGCAATTAAGAAGCACTATTAAAAAGTAATGCCTCGACAACCATAACTTTTTTTAATATTTATTACCCTATTTCACAATTATTATTGCATCTGAAAGTCACATATGTCTTTTCTGAAATGCATTTTCCCTTCCTCACATATTCCCACTTGCGCTATTGCATGAATAACCAGGTACGTCCATTGCATAATATTTCAGGTAGCTGTTGTCCATATCAGGCTTGGTTAGAGTGAAATTCATAAGGTTAAAAATCAATTAAATGATATTTCGCAGCTATAATTTCCTCTCCAAATGAGTCACCATCTAGTTTTTACATCTGGGAGTAATAAAACAAATGCAATACATATAAGTTATATGTAGTTTTAAGTACAATTACAGTTTTAAGTTGTTGGAGCTATGGAAGCATTACTTTTCAATTTACCATTGTATTTAAAAAAAAAGTTTGACTTTTCTGACATAAATGTATCTTTCATTCTTAAAATTTTATAACATTTTTATATTAATGTTTTTTAATTTTAAGTATCATCAAACGGTTGCGTAATTCGTCTGTGAAACTCATTGCCATAAAAATAACCAGCTAACCGATCATTCTTGGGATAGTTTGTATTGTCAAACCTCAATTTTGAGCTTTTTGTTTGATCTAGTGTATGATAGAAATATTCTCCGGATTTTATTATTATTACTGCTCCTGCTGTTTCTACAAATACAAAAAGGCTGATTAAAAATGCATTTCACTTTTAGCAGAGATATCATGAGATTTGTTTCGCAATATCTCTATTTGTATCTCTAGTTACAGTCCATTTAGAGGATATCCTTTATAAAAGATTTTACTGTTGAATTGATAGTAAGATAATTTAATAATTACGTAACATTGTGTCTACATTGATTGATTAATTATTAACCTCTCGCTTAGAAGCAACACGAAGGCTATTGGAGTTCAACCTCGTAATTATTGTCTAAACATTTAGCAACTGTCTAATCACAATAAACATGCTGAGGAAATTTATTTGCAGTCAAATGAAACACTAAAATATTTGTTGTAAAGATTTTTTTTTTTGTTTTTCCTTCAATAAAATACATCTAATAAGCATATGAATTTTGAATAATAAATGTATTTGGTTATAGATATTGCAATAAAACAAATAACTTTGAGGAAAATTATGGCATACGAGTTAGTCCATTGTGGCCAAATAACATTCAAAAGAACACATTTCTGCAACTTTAAGAATTATTTTTTTGAAAACATGCAGAAAACAATTATTATTATTTTTATTTTTCAATTAAATCAATAATTTCATAGAATACAATGCATACATTTAACACAAAATTTTCCATAGCAAAATAATAATTCTTTAAAATTTATAATTTGTGATTAACGTTACATTTTAGTACAAATAACTAATACGTTGATCTCTCGTCATATTCGTGGAAAAAACTGATATTGAACTCAAAAACCCTTTTAAATGCAACAGTTAATCTTTGAGAAATTATGCAATTTTTAAAATAATTGTTTTTGTTTCCCAATTCTCAAAGAAATATTACAAAAACTAAATTTTACCAGTATACTTCATTGTCTAATGTAATCAAGCAATATTTTTTATAATACTAGAAACCTTAAAAATTAAATCGTGAAATATTTCTCTAAACTGAGTCCATTAGTCTTTTAAATTTAACGATCAGCAATTGTGAAAAATTATAGTGAAACACTTTGCAACATTTAAATAGAACAATATAAATCGAAATATCAAGAGAATTAATACAATAGAAATATTGGATGAAAACTGAAAGGTGTGTCAACTATTGTAAAGACAGGAAGGTTATAAATAACTTAATGAATGACGGCAAAGTATTAAATTCAAGGAAAACAAACGTGAAGATATTTATTTTCATAGAACTCTATTACAAAAGCTGAATGTTAGCTGAATCAAGATTTTTTTTTATACGAATATGTCGTTAATGAGAGAGAGAAGGAATCTGTTTAATAAATTTAATTTTGGGAGGAAAAAAACAAATTGCCAGAAAACTATCTAAATTGATTTATTCAAAAGGAATTAAATTATAAAATAAATTGAAAAACTAAATGTCATAATAAAAACATTTACATTAAAAAAAATGTAAAAATTATAAAATAAATTTAAAAAAACTAAATGTCATAATAAAAACATTTACATAAAAAAAAATGTAAAAATTAAAATTTTTGTACAGTTATTATAATATCCATTTTTATGCGCATTAGAGGATAAAATAACAGTAAATTGTTTTAAATTACTTCATGATCACTTTCAAATTCAGAATATTCTCCATATATAGAATTCAAGTGAATTATTTATTATAACTATTTAGAGAAAGGTGCACAATTTTAATTACCAGCCATACACAGTTTTACAGTTTCTTTTATGATATGGAAACAATGTTTTCAGATATTCTCATATTTTGTTGAATATAACTAAATATTAAATCAATTCTTAATTTCTTGCAATATTTGAATTTTCTTAACTAATTTAAGGGATAATATTTATTGGTTAATTATAAAAGCAATTAAGATTCAGAAAGCACTTCTGATAATATCCTGATTTCTTTATGAAAATTGTGCGATCCTATGCGAAATGTAATGCTAATGTGATGATTCAAATATTACTGAAAAATACCTTTCTAAGCGAAAATTTAATTAAAATTAATTGATATGTGAAACTAAACACATTTGAGATAAACTGTAAGTAAAACGAATATTTAGCTTCATTAAATATATTAACATATTATAATGATTTTATTAAGATTTCTAATGCAACATAAAATTTTTTAGATATGCAGTAAACGGGCACGTAACTCTCTACCTGAATTTTATTTTAACCTCCTACAATCTGTATTTGTTTTATCCTTTTATATCCTCTTTCATAATTATAGATTTTTTAAAATTTAAAATATTTAATGATACTTTAATTTTAAGCGGCAGGAATAATCAATAACTGGGCTTTAATAATTAAACCTCTTTTATAATAAATAATAGTGTTTGTTAAAACTTTAAAATTAAAAGTGATCGTAGTTGGGAGCTCACGGCTAGTGTTATTTATATGAAGTTGTAAATTCCAGACGCAATACTGGCTTATGTTCTTTAAATACAGAGATTTGAAGTCCATTCTTCGGTATGGTATGGTGAATTCGTGAGAGGGATGCCAGCTCAGCAGTTAGCCTCGTCACTTGACTGTGGTGAAAATTTTAAAGTCAATCTATAATTCTCGTGTTACCTTTAAGTGTGACATTAATAAATGATTAATAAATGAATTAGTCATGGGATGGTAAAAAACGTGAAAATTATTAAGAATCTCATACTCGAGGCAATCTAATTCACATTGAAATACCAAAATACATTGGATGCCAATATACAAAGAGGCAGATAGTGGTAATATCGCGTAAGGAATGTATAAATGGGAGGGATCTCATTTGTACTGAAGTGATTTGTGTGAAACTTTTTCTGGCGTTTTCATCCTCAACACATAATGTTAAGAATATATCGAGAACACAATAAAGTAATTTCAGACATTACCTCTCACAGAAGAAAACACAATGACCAATCACGTTTATTTAATGACTGAGATAGAGTAAATTACTGTGTTACAAGACAAGTAAAGCAACGTCAATTAACAGGAAAAATCAATGTTTGATGCAGACAGACGTATCTATGAGGACTGTGCATTGAAATTTGGTGTTGATGCAGTATGGTGCAGAAGATCGACTAGAGTGCCAACTCTTGTTACTTATGTTCAACTACTTGGTGAACATTTACAACCATTCACTGACTTCGTACACTCAAACAAAGTTAGAATTTTCTAAGATGATAATGCTACATGTTACGGAGCCGAAACATAGTGGCTACGGGTAGGTTTGAGGTCATGCTTGTGCACTCACGACTAGCATTTTTTCCGTCGAGTGATGGGTTCCAGTCCTTGTCCCACTAAAGATTCATCGTGTGGTGGGACTGATGCATTTTAAGTCTTCAAGTATTCCTGATGGTTTGGTGTGGAAATTTGGAGAAAAATGTGCTAGCTGAAGCATCATCCTCGTCAATTTACCGAGGTTCAAAATTACGTCGTGTTTCTTCAAAGTGTGCCGTTAATAAACGATAAATTAATTAATCTACCGAGCTAAATACCCCCATGACATATTTAAGCAACATTTTAAACAGTTCCAGTTAATGATGTGACCACTTACATAGACATGAATGTCACAAATATACACGGGTCATGATAAAGAGGTCCAGGTTATGCATAAAATTTTGTACCGCCCCGTTTTCCCAATTGTAATCAGTTATAGATGCAGCATGGTTTAATATTTCTTTCAGGGACTTCCCACGACTTGTTGTACTTCCACGTCGAATTGTTGCACTTTACCGAGAAAAAGAGGTCTCATTGACATTAAGAGGAATAACTTTATGAAGAATGTGTAGGATCTGAAGTGTTGTTCTTTGAATCTGTTTAGAGTTAGTGATTACATTCTTATCAGGCTATTACATTCGTACATAAGCTATGTAGACCATTCACCACTCAATTTTTCAATATATATATATATAACTATTCACCACTCTATTTTTAAATATATATATATATATATATATATATATATATATATATATATATTATTTAGAAGTTCCTTTAATTAGTTATTTAATTGTTTGATAACATAATAAAGTTCTCCTTGGCCCATTTATATTGTTAGAAATAATTTTCCAATTGCGATGAGATTAACAATGTTATTAAGGTTGTCCATAATAACCTTGGTTAAAAAAATGTTTAAAAAAACTCAGAAGATCATTGTTTAGATATTTTGAATTATTTACAGTAGACGAGACAAAATCTGTTGAAAAATTACAAGTATTTATAATTGTTCAAATAAATATATTTTGGAGAATTCACACACACTTATTAACTATATTATAATCCAAGTAAAATGTTATTTTAACACAGAATGAATGTGATACTCTTTTGTAAGAAATTATAGGTAACTGAAGAGACTGTATTAATATTAATACGTTAATATGCAAATAATAAGGTTGCTTATACACAAGGAATGTATATTAAGAATTGATAAATTTAAAATTTAGAAAATACTTCAAAAATATTTATTTTCATTTTGAACACTAGACGTGAAAAGTAGTTTGAATAAAATGTATCGGAGAAGGAAAAATAAAAAATAAATACAAAAGAGAAATTTACCTTTTTCAAGAAAATTATTCATTATAGGAATCTCTTTAGAAGTTCGAGACATATTTAGCCTATGAACTACGCTATTGGCCATTGCTACACCAAGATGGCACGTGAAATTTACACTACAGGAAGAATACTGTGATATGCAAATGATTAGATTTTCAACACATTAATGCTAAGCAAGTGCCGCTAGCGAAACCTTCAATATGTGTTCAAATGAAAATATTGCTCAACAGATTTCTCACATACAAATTGCATTTGAACGTTGTTGTTTTTGTGAAAAGCTGTTGTGATGTCTCCTGTAAGATGGAGAAATGCTTACCAGGATGTTTCCTACTTTGATAGAGGTCGAATTGTAACCTACCGGGATTGCAGTTTATCGTATCGCGGTATTGCTACTCGCGTTGGTCGAGATTCCGCGACTGTCTTCAGAATATGTAATTGATGGGTCCAGGATGGTCATCCGGTACACTGTAATGAGTCTCAATGGCCTGCAATAACCCTTAGCATACACAACCGAGAAGACAGACATACGAGTGTTATCCACACAAACTTAATGGGTCGTACTGCTACGTCACGAGCCCTGAGTCAAGAAATTGGATCGTTTTGAAAACGAGAAGAGCTTACACGAATATTTCGACAGCGGTTGCAGAAGTATAGACTATCATTTCGGTGAAAATGGCTTTCTCCACCATTGACGTTACATCACTGGCAAGAGCGCCTTCAATTGTGGGATCAACGACGTTCCTTAACGCAGCAATGGTAACGTCATCTTTTCAGACGAATCCAAATTCTGTTTTCAGAATCATGATGGTCGCATCTGTGTTTGGCGGCATCATGGAGAACACATATTGCCAGCATGCATTCGTCATCGTCATACTGGCCCATCACCTGGAGTGATAGTATGCGGTTACATTGGATACACATCTTGTTTGCACAGACGGGACTTTGAGCAAAGCCATTGCATTTTTGGTGTGTTAAGGTCCATGACTCTACTCTCTTGGAATCCTGCGAAGCGCTGCTTTTCAGCAAGATAACGTAGACCACATGTTGACTGCATTGCACGAGCCTTCGTTTAAACAGAAAATGCTTCATATTCTCCAGATATCTCACCCGTAGAAAACGTCTGATAAATGGTTTCCGAGTAACTAGCTCGTCACCATAAGCCAGATCACAGTCGATGAACTGTGACATCGTATTAAAACTGCATAAGCAGCTGTAATGGTACATGCCATCCAATCTCTGTTTGACTCAATGCCTAGGCGTGTAAGAGCTATTATTGCTACCAGAGGTATTTATTCTGAGTACAGATTTTTCAGGATCTATCCTTCCAAATTTCTTGAAAATTTAATCGCTTGTTATTTCTTGTATAATATATTTGTCCAATAAATATCATACGGTTATTTGCATTTCTTCCTGGTGTAGAAATTTTAATGGCTAGTAGTGTATTTTCTTCATTGATACGTAATAAAAATAAATTCGAATCTTATACTTGAAGACATGACTTTACATACGAATGAAAATTTTTCCAATCTACAAAATAATTTTGCTCGGGAGTCTCATGAAATGTAAATAGAAGCAAAATAAATAGAACTTTTTTCATTCAAGTTACAAAACTTTATATATCAGGATGATAGGGTGTAGTGAGTTGCTTTTAAATTATTTTGGCATGCTTTTTTAATAACTTTGTAATATAAGACGAAAATGACTTTTTACTAAACTGCTGGAAAGTTAGACGTTGTTAATTAGAATTTAGTGTAATTTTTTTTATCAAAAAATTAGTTCTATAAGAAGGCAAACTTAGAAAAATATTTTATATTATCTAGAAAATTCTCACAAATATTGAAAGCCGTAAGAACTTGCGTAGGAGTAAATAATTACAGAAATCTGAAACTATTTTCGGGATAAAGTACCTTTGCAGGAATTTATAGTAAATTTCTAAAAACGAATGTGTGTGAAATTTCATAAGAAAAGTGAAAAAAATTATTAAATCTAGATTTAAAACAAAAAAGTTATGTGAAACAAGTATTTTCGCTTAAAGGCGATTAATTACTTAAATAATCATATATTCGTCATAAACCTATTTTGTATGCATAAATTACTTAAATAAATTAAATTAAGGAAATTAATTGTTTACCAAGCTTTATTTTGTTAGCAATTGCTTTCACAGGTTAGATAAAATGCTTGTGATTGATTAAATTTAAACAAAAGACAAAAATTAATTCGATGTACGAAATTGACGATAGAGATCGCAATTACTATAGAAATGTGACTCATCGAATGAGGTTAGAGTTCATGGTATTTATTATACCGAAGCCTCTTCAGATGTGTTCTCTAAAAAGCTCATTTGAGTTGGTACAAGAATCATTTGACCTGGATATTCAATGGGCAGATGAGTACTGTTTTTAGCGACAAGTTCTACTTTAGACTGATCTGAACAAACCAGCAAAGTTATAACAATGAAACAATAACCTGGCTGTCGTTTACTTCTCAGTATGTGACACAGGAATATTCACGATTTTTTCCTCATTAAGCTCGGAGATATTATTTGTAATTTGAATTGCATACAATTAAAACTTCTTGCCAATCAAATAAAGCGTTATTAGGTAAATTAGACGAAGGTAAAATATATATAGTGAATTGAATTAAGGATAGTGATATATAAGCAAAATAATATTGAAAGGAAAGATAAGGGGAATGGTAGATAACGACAAGCTTATAGATATTGTAGATGGAGTGAGTCATCGTAGTGAATTGCTTACGTTAAAATTAGTTAGAAGTTCCTCCTTATAAAAGTATGTTGTTACGTATGGCTCAAAAGGAATTCAATCCGTAAACATCTGGCCACTCGCACAAACATCAAAAGGGAATTACAAATACAATTAAAGTTCTCTCAAGAAAGAGTTAATTAGAGAAACTCAAATTTGTTTTATTCGATTCAGTTTGAAAGATAACAAAACATTGATTATATTAGTAACGTGAAGAGGAAACTTTCTTGCGTCTTCATCCAAATAACAACTAAAAATTCTTATCTCTGTAGCCATAAAAGTAGATCTGAGTCAGGAACAAACACAAACTTATACTACAGAAACAAATCTCGTCTCAGCAATCGTGGGATTTATTAACCTTCTGGCACTAATATCGTATGCTTAAAAATGCTCTCTAAACTTCAAACTCCAAACTGTATATAAACACTCTAATCTATCTGATTTCTTTCCCATTCAATATATTTAGCAATGCTAGTTTATGTAAGTCACAGATGATTCGATTCTCAAATCAATTAATGTCAAAGAGAAGTGTGACAGTTTAGTTGAAAGGAAATATGGTTAAGAAACATTTACAGATAATACTAAATATATTTTGAGTACACAAGTCGTCCATCAGATTATCCCCTAGATCTAATTTGACCGTTAGATACAGTTTTGCAAGACATTCTACAGCTACCAACATGTCAGTTAGTCTCTACTCTTACAAATTAGCGCAAAATCACATAAAATCTTGCATAAAGACTGAGGAGAGGCCTATGAGTCTTATGTATCCCCTGTATAAGGCATTCAGTTCACTTCAGATTAATAACAAAATCAATTCTTAATAATTTAATTAATCTAAATACTTCCGCAACCCATTCAAGAATGCTAGGACTAACTAGAAGAATATTAGATCACAGTGGATTTGGATATTCGTTATTCCTTACATGTTTGATGTTGAACGTCTCAAATACCAATATAATAATATTAATAAATTTCAACCAAATTCAGAAAATTACTGGAAGTTGTTCTGAGTTTATATAAAAAAGAATCAAAGCTGTCAGGGAATGATACTAATACATATGGATTTAGTAAAAAATGCTCAAAATTTATGTGTAAGTTAATAATGTGTATAATGGAAACGTTATAAGACATATTATTAAAATCTGGACCCATGTGATCACCCTCAACATACCGTGGCGTTATAATTAAAGTTACACTATTCAGAGGCCTGCAGAACTTGTTATATTCATTGAATTTTGAGGAAACTTGAAATATATGCTATATGGATCACGGGGAAAAGATTTCTGCAATAAAAAAAAATTAGTTCAGAATTTGACCACCAGGTGGCTTTTATCGAACATTCCTTATGCAAATCCGTAAAACCTCTATATAAACTTGCAGTCATAGCCAGGGAATTATTCAGCGTGCGTTTGTGATCGTTAATCATGCCCTTACAAAAAAAATCGAGTTTTACTGATAAAACTGTTTTATCAGAACGGCAGCAACCACTTAACTAGATGCTCTGCGTGTATATCGTCGTTTAAAGAATCTGCGAAAAGGCTCCATATTGAGGATTGGTTAGAGGAAGATGATCATGAAATTTGAAGAGACAGGAGATCTAGGTGTGCTGACCGGAAGAGGACGGAAACCAATTGGGACGGAAACTGTCGAAGAAGTCGCTACTGCAGTGGTTGAAAGAGACTCCAGTTCCATCTATTCTTCAGCAAGTTGTCGATCTATGTCACGCGAGTTGGAGATTCCGTGGTCGACAGTACGAAAATTTCTTCGATCTATTTTAAAATGGAATCCGTAAAAGATCCACATGATGCAAACGCTGAAACCTCAAAATTACAAAACACGCCTTGAAATTTCTTGCTAATTTTTAGCGAGAATGAAAGTTGATGACGCGTAGCCTTGGAAAATTCTTTGGTCAGATGAGGTGCACTTTTATTTAGATGGAGCTGTGATTAGTCAAAATTGTCGCATATGGGGTACTTCACCTCCTAATGTACTGCATCAACAACCACTGCATTCTGTTTACTTGCTTGCTTGGTGTGGATTTAATGCTGAGTTTTTCCTCGGACCTTTTTTCCTTGAAACTTTCACTCAACAAGGTCCTAAAAGATGCTCTGTAACGAGTGCATGGTACAGTGAACTCCTTCAACAGCAGATCATTCCTACTTTACAGGAACGACAATATGTGCAAACCACTATCTTAATGCAAGATGGAGCAACTACTCACATTGGGCATCAAGTCAAAGCACTGCTTAGTGCTTGCTAACTTTGGCGTTAATCGTGTAATATCCAGACATTTTACGGATGCATGGCCTTCTCATTCACCCGACTTAAATCTCTGTGATTTCTGGCTGTGGGGATTTCTAAAAGACCGTGTTTATAGAGGAGGAATTAGGACTATATATGATTTGAAAGCTGGCATTATACGCCATATGGCTGAAATCTCTGGTGAGTTGCTTTGCGCTTCCGTTGAAACCACTTTAATGCGCTTTCAACACATTATTGATATCAAGGGAGCACATATTGAGCATATTCTACAATTGAATAAATTTTAACGATTCGAACATATTTTTTGTCCTTCTTTGGGCACCACGTTTCCACCTAGTGCACAAAATTTGAACTATTATTTTATTGCAGAAACCTTTTCCCCATGGTTCCATATAGCATATATTCCAAATTTCATCAAAATCCGATATGTAGAACGGGTTCTACAGGCCTCTGAATAGCGTAACTTTAATTATAACCATCCGGTATTATGTTTAATGATCGTATAATTCCCTTAGTGGTAGAATCACTCACATCATTATCTTCCTTCTCTTTACATAGAATTGTATCATGATATTCTTTTTAATATTATAAATAGATGACTCAATATGCAATAGAATAAGTATCTAATCCTATGAAAGTTATTATTTGTAGTTGTAAGAATGGTTAAGGTCAAATATAACAATGAACATTCGTTTATTTCGTTCAGAATAGAGTCTTAAGGACTTTCATTGAATTATTTATCTAAATATTAGAAAAAGCGAAAGATCCAAATACACAGCAAAAAGCACAAATATATTTAAATCTCTAAAGTGTTATTTCTTTGATCTTGGGACCAGTTAAAATCTTAAAGCAGTGGAGGAATCGATTCTTTTCTCATTTACCTAAAATATTTTGTTCCGAACTTAACTTCTAAGCCTTCATTAAATATTATAAAAGAAATTATACATATGTTTGTATTAAAGACACACTACAGAAAATCAAAAGGTTATTGACATTGGACTTGTTTACAATAAACAATGGTAAAATATCTATAACAGAGATGAATCAGCTAGGACTCATAACACTTCCACGTACTGCTCTTTAAGGGAATTTAAATCGCTTTAACTAAGAGAATTCTCCATTATTCTGAGACTCTCGGCATTCAGTGGATTGACAGATTATAAACAAAGCATTTAGAAGCAAACCGAAGGTTAATGGTTTCGGACACTTTAACTTAACCATGATCAAGTATCAAGATTAACGCCTGTATGGGTGTGAGGTGGCACTCATATTTAACTTCCACACTACCACAACGTGAGGACTCTGAGCCGAGACAGATTTCATATGCATTAGTCAAATTACACGGCAAGTCATCCGTACTATTAGGATTCGAAGTCGTGCAGTTGGGGTTGTACGGAATCAGAGTAAGAACATGAGGCTATTAAATAATGAGACTGACGCTGCTAAAGAAGCAGTGCGCATGCGCCAAACGCCAGAGACTGACAGTTGTTTAACGAGGTCTTCTCTTTCGAAAGTGCCTCTCGTTTAAGTAAATAAATCCGTATATCCGTAACTTTCGTTCGCATTAGAGTTATTATTATTATTATTTGCTACTCCAGAAAAATGATTAGTGAAGAACGAATAGTGAAATTTCACAAGACACTTAGAAAAACTGTTACTGGAACTTATAATTTATTTAAAAAAAGTGTATGGTAATGAATGTTTACCGCATGCACGTATTTTTGGGGGGTTTAAGTGCTTTCAAGATGGCTGAGAAAATGCTGAAGATGTTTTACGCCTGAGTCGCACCCCTCTTCTTCGTGAAAAACAGATGACAATATCAGAAAAATCGGTAATCTGGTTCAATTTGAGTGCCGGTTAAACATCTGTGCGATTACTGAGACCGTAAATATTGACAAAGTATCCGTACGGCTAATTTTTCCAACAAAACAATTCGCCGGCTCATTCCACATTGTCTGTCAAGAGGTTTCTAGCCAAGTACAGCATTCCAGTGTTAGATCATCCACCTTATTCGCGGGATCTTGATCCATGCGACTTCTATCTGTTTCCTAATATGAAATCTGCATAAAACGGAACAATTTTTGAGTCCGTCGAAACTGTGGAAGAGAAAGCGGCACGTGTCCTGAAGGAGCTGACAGAAGACTTTCAGCACAATGGAACAATGGAAGATTCGCTTGGATCGTTGTAAGAATATTGAAGGTGATAATAAATAAATATGTATGAAAATAAAATGATGAAAATAAAATGCTTTACAGTGTCAGTCTTGTTATTTAATAGCCAAACCTTGTACTATAAACTCGAAGTTCGCTGCCTGCGAATTTATAAAGCTACTATTGATGTCGCAATATGGTATTGTATAAATCTTAAAATTTTATCACTTTTTATGTAATTTGAAATAGTGAGGAATAATAATAATTTTATAAGTTAATAAGGACGGATAAAAGTAAAACATAAGAAGATACACATAAAAATTCAAGACAATAAAATAATCACAAAATTAAAATTAAAAGCAATTGGTTGTCAAAGTTATTGTTTTTTAACATCTCACTGAGAAGCAACACGAAGGCTATTAGCAATGGACCTCATATTTTTGAACCTTGGTCAAGTGACGAGGACGACGCCTGAACTGGCACCTCCCGCTCCAAATCTCTATATCACGCCAACGGTAGGTCTTCAAACTTCGACCAGATTTAAGGTGCCTCAGTCCCGCTGCACGGCTTATCTTGTGTAGAAACAGTGCTCAAACCCACGAATCGACGAAGCCAACTGCAAGTCCATGGTACTTTTATGTGTCTATTTATGTAAAAATAAAATAAAATTAATAATTATAAATGATTATAGGTGAGAAATTTATAATGAAAACCTATATTTACATTTGTCTTTTGATAAATCTTGCATAAAATGTACTGCCTTTATAACTTTAATAATTTGCAGAATATTTAATAATATAACATTTTATGCACTGAAAGTAATATTAACTTCAAAAGCTAGAATTAATAAAAAAAATTAAATATTATAATTCAAATTTTCCATAATTTGTGTACCATTAATGTACAATACCTAAGATTTATGAATGTTTATGAGAAAAAAAATTGTGTTCAATGTACAGAAGAGACCTTCATTTCAAAATGTGCAAAATATCACCATTGTGTGTAAAGTAAATGATTTTGAGAAAAATGTACCAGAATATTAAAAAAAAAACTTATTTTGAGACAAACAAAAAGATGCCATTTTTTTAAAATTTTGACCATTTTTTAAAATGGTATGACGCAAACCATTTGCTTGCAATTTTAAAATTCAATTTTCGAACATTCTGTTCATCAAATTCTCATAAATAATACATCTACGGAATCAAGGAAGCATCATCAATTTTTTCATTGCAAAATAAAAAAAAAATACAAAATTTCAAGTACTTTAATATCTCTCAAATACCGATCCGATTTCATTTTGTGCCTTTTTTAACTATTTTTCACAGCTTTATTTTTTTTAATATTAAATCCCGTTCAAAACTTCTATTCTAAAGGAAATAGAAAAAGTATTTTTGAAAATAAAATGTATATTAATCACGAGTCTTTGTTTTACTACTATTCACAACTTTTGAAAGACAGCAAGAGAACAAGAAAAATTATGTTTTTGCTTCAGGGTAAACTTCGAGAGAAATCTGGAATATTTTATTAAATGGAAAACAAGGAAAAATTTCCGTAAAAAGAAGAAGAAAAAATTCCGCTTTCTCTAACACCTTTTATGTCTAGGAATAGAAAAAGTTTGCCAAAGGCATTGAAAAGCTCGAATGATAAGAAAAAAAAAAATTATAAATTTTAATTTTAGTAACTCTAGCATGAAATATTTTTCAAAGTAATGGATTGATTTCTTGCTTCTTCTCCCTTGAAAAAAGGGAATAATAACAAAGAAAAGTGTTACATTTAATATAATTTAGCGTTTAGATTACTAAAGATAAAATACTGTGATGTTTGTAAAATTTAAAGGCGTCATATTAAACAGTGGATAAACAGTAACATGTCGAAGGCCCAAGAAATTTTTCGAAGAAAAACTTTGATTGATTGCTTATTAACGTCTTTCATAAAACCGCACAAAAGCTATTGGCAACGGATCTCGTCATTTCAGTCTAAGTCTAATGACGAGGACGACACCTGATCTGGATCTTCACAATCCGAATTTCCACACCATACTAATGGAAGGATTTGAGATCTTGAAAGCAGAGAAAGTTTTCATGATTAGAATAATTTATTTCGATAAATATATCACATATTAGAACATAAAAATTAGGATTATTTTTGGCAAGTATAGGCGAAAATAATTTTATGATGAGAAAGAGCTTTCAAAGAAATTATGTCGGGTAAATATATTTATAAAAACTATAACATGATATTTTGATCTAAATCGCAATTTGTCTTAGTCTTAAAAGGGAAAAGGAACTGTTTAATAATTTTGCATAAAAAGTTTAAAAAAATAAGGGATTTTTCTAACATAAGAAAATTTTTCATTTAAAAAAAAAGCGCAAATAAATATAAAAGTAACAACACTCAAGCACTGCGCATTCCTAGAGAATTTCATGGAACACATTTTGGCATTTCTTTGTCAAATATTTTATTCTTTAATCTACCTTTAATCTCTAAGATTTAAAGTGAACTTTTCCTTCTCATTTAGATTTTATTAGCCATCAAAGGAGGTATTGCTTTAGGTAGGGCGTTTTGGCTTATCAGATCACTTTTGGAATACCAGATCATTTTTCAATTTCAAATAATTTTTTTTTTAAATTGAGCTTAAATATATTAAATTTAATTATGTATAGTTTACTTCAATTTTAATTACATTGAGCTTAAATATATTAAATTTAATTATTTATAGTTTACTTCAATGTTAATTACATTGAGCTTAAATATATTCAATTTAATAATTTATCATTTCCATGAATTTTAATATGAGAAAAGTTTACTATTGTCCTTTCTTCGATATTTCATCGTTTACTTTAATTCTCATATTTAAGTGAGTAATTTAAGGAAAGTTATATATAAACAAGTAATTTATAAGTTATATATAAAAATTAAGTCAGTTCCTACTTTAGTAAAAAAAAGAAATTTTTTATTTTAGTTACTTTTTATTAAATAGTTACAATTGATATAAATATGTATATACATATGACAGAATCACAATATTAAGTGGGAAAAGAAATTTTTTTTCCGGGAATCTAGACGCTTCGTCACTGACGGTATTTATTCCTAAATTTATATCCTGCTAAATATCTTATATAAGAGAAATTTTTTTTTCTACCATACAAAACTAAAATTAATTATTTGAAAATCAAATAAGAAAATTTTATGTTTCGATGCAAAGGCATGAAGATACCACGCCGTCGCTCTACCAAATTACAGTTACGTAAGACAAATGGACATAGTAGAACATTGGTTTTCATATAAATTAGATATTGGTGAATGCACTGCATAACAATCTGGCGACAGGAATTATTTGGCGGTATTTTGCCAAATGTGGATACCCTAATTGCTCGTGGACTAGCACACGTAACTGAACGAAGTACAACA